>CM038467.1:49581308-49753012 GCA_021464415.1 Lonicera japonica
TTTTATATAACTTAAAAATGCCTCGTACTTATACATGTAAACTTCATATGTCTATGTAATTTAATATGTCTATTTAATAGAATATATGTAAACTTAATATGCCTATGTGTGAGAATCCGCAAATGCGACCCCCGAGTCTCGTCCCCGTTGTTGGGCGTCTGAAACGTCGGAACGAGTTCCGTCGTTCCTTTTGCTAGAGTATCTTTGTTGATGGTTCACATCATGGGTTCCTATGTTCTATTGTTAGATGCAAGGGGGTTCGTTCAGAGTAGCCAGTACGTTCTACGAGAAAACGGACAAAAAGAGGTCGTGTAAGAGGAAAGGCTACAATTAAGCTTTTCTTTACACGTTTGTCTACGAAACCAGGATTCTATAGGGTTCGAAAACTATATTACGGTTTGGGAAGGTTTTAAGCACCCATTCCGCCCTTTCGGTCTCTAGCGGTCTTTTATATATTTATTCTATGTTGAAAAACTTGGATGCTTTTACCGACAGTCTACTACTTTCTAAGTAATAACCCTAATTTCTGGGAAAAATAGGAAAAGGGGTGAAAACCTCTGTGTTCCGAGATCCAATGTTTAGTTTTAGAAAATATATATAAATATAAGTGACAAGAGTTGTTCTTATTTTATAGGGAGTTTTACCATGTTATTTCTCAGATAACGATGATTTCTCTCGAGTTTTGACTTGTTTTGGAAAAAGTTTGGATCTTATTGGAACTAATTCAATATGGAATTAGAACTCTTGAGGGGAGTTCTACCAGACGTATCACAATCTATGAAACATATAGAATATACCGGGTTTTTAATTCCTGGGTAAGTTTTATCGGTCCGGGTTTTGAAAACAGGATTTTATCCTAATGATAATATACTTACTTTTCTGGTTTTGTAAATAATTTTATCAGGGTCTTTTATTTTGAAAACGGTAGACTATTTGTAACTCGGCAATAAGTTTATTCAAATAAAATGTGGACAAAATAACAGAAATAAAACAAGTACACATATATCTAATGTTAAATACTAGAAGAGACTTTCTTTACCTTCCCGACGAGAATAATAAGAAAGAAAATATAATACGGCAGAGAGATCTCCGGCGAGAATAATATTTTTCTTCTTCAGATATTTCCGAGAATTCGATTCCAGAGACAGGACACGTCGAGTATCGGGAATAGATTCGATAATTCTTCAAAAATAAAACGAGAGTCGAGAATGCTTGATGGAAGACTAGAAAATCAGATCTAAGCCAATAATTCTTCAATCCCAAGTTGCTGTCTTGAACCCTTGAGGGGTGTTGGCCTATTTATACTGCTCGGGGAAGATTATCGCGCAACATTTCTCCAAAAGGAGCATATGTCGCGCGACAATGTGTCCAATGTCGCGCGACAAACCGCTGAAGTGATGTTTCTGACAGACTGATTTGTCAGAGAGTGGATGGTCGGGGTCAGAGGGGTTTGTCGTGCAACATAGGAGTGATTGTCGCGCGACATACTGTTATGTCGTGCGACAATCATACTTAAAAACAGGTTTGTTAGCCAACAAACCCTTTCGGGGTAGTTTCGGGTGCTCGGGTGGGTCTCAGACTCTAAAAACAGTAGTTCTCAAAGGTCATTAGGGTTCTTGCGGGGGTCACGGATCGGGGTGTCTACACTATGTAACTTAATATATTTATTTAATAGGCATTTTCACTTACAAAATTGTATGTTTGGAGTGTTCGTTCAATCACTCTTCTTTTTGCACGAAACTTAATATGCCTCAGATACTCTTAATGTTGTATTACGTCTACATTCAAATTGATTAGATGCATAAAATTTTTGTTTTATAGTAAACATTTAATTTTAAGGATTTAGTTTAGTAATATCCAATAATTCTATTTTGAATTTTTTGGATTGATTTGAATTTGAAGTTTTGAATTTAAATTTAAGTTATGTTTTGGATATAAATTTTAGGGATTAAGTTTAGTAATATCTAGATTTTATGAGTTCTAATTAGTGACAAAATTTAATTCGCTTAATTTGTTTGACTTTTGAATTTGAATTTAGGTATGCTATATATATTATCTATATTAGGTATTTGAATTTATGTCAGAATTAAATTCGAGTGAAGGATAATTTGAGAAATTTCGGGATTTGTTTACAATTTTCTAATTTATTTATTGCAATTTTTATAATTGTCCTTCTCACTAAATTTTGTCATTTTCTAAAATATTTATCCTTTAAACAAGGGTGTTCTTGTTTACACCCACCAAATCATTCTCTTCAACCCCCCCCCCCCCCTATTTTGGAAAATAGACTAAAAAAAATCATTTTCTTATATCCAAACAAGCCATTCCTTTTCTCTTGTCAAACCATCTGAATGAATTACAGTTCTCTCCGTGAGTCTCTGATTTTCGTCAGAACTAACACATCGCAGTTTTGAATTGCAACTTCATTAGTGTTCCAATTCTCAGATTGCAAATTTTAATTTCTAGAAAAGATCCATATTTGGGGTTACAAGTTTCTAGAGATAAGAGTCACTTTCTTATTTCCATCTTCTACAATTCTTAACCAACAGTAGTTGGTTTTTATGGCTTTGTTTTGAATTTTCTACACCCTCAATTAATATTAAAGAGGAAATCAAAAGTGAAATGACCTACATAACATGAACAAAACCCAGATGTTCCCAACAACATTTTGTTTGGGTCCTTAATTCTTCATTTCTTTAATGACAAATTGGTTCAGATTTCTTTGAAAATATCTCAAATCAATTACAAGTCTCTCAATAAATTTGGAATTGGGATTTCTCTAGAAAAAAATCAGAACTCAATTATGAATTACAAGCCCCTCGGTGGATTGTTATTTCTCTAAAAATCTCAATACAAGTCCCTCCGCATTTAGGAGTTTTCTGAAAAAATGTGTTCACCAATATGCAAAAGATCGAAGGAACCTAATTACTTTGATGTTTTGGTGAAAACAACGAACCAAATTAGAAGGCTTGGGCAAATAGTTTTATAAGACTCTGTTTAGGATTTGAAAAATAAGCAGCGTGAGTTGAAAGATATTTAAAAATACGGTGAGGTGAGAAGAATGTTTCCTCAAATTGGAGTGAGGAGAATGTTTTGATAGGTGCATTTAATAACACTCTTAAATAATTGCACTAAAAATTGTGTCCTGAAATAGATTTTATCCTTTGAACCAAAAGCTCTAATTGTGGGGAATGATCAACTAAGATTTAAGAACCTTTCGAGACAGTCCTTTTAAGTGGTGACCCCTCCTTCCCAAATCCCAAAGTAAAGTGGGAAACCTAAAACACTACATATATCATTCACCTAAATCGAAAACATTAAAAAACTCTCTCACACGCACAATCTACATCTCTGCTCAGGCACAACCGCTAATACCAGGTCTTCTTCTGTATCCAGATCCTAGGAAACGTATGTGCCCCCCCCCCCCCCCCCCCCAACCCCAACCCCTCTCTCTCTCTCTTCTATGTCCTTTGTAATCATATTTAACATATGTTTGTTTTTTGTCCTCAATGTTGATGCTAGATTTTTTGGGGCTCTGCCTAATCATCATCATTCAGGAACAACCAAACCCCTGCTGCTCTGATTTTTACTTTTTAGGTTCATATATTTTACCATGCTATGCTATGATTCCTGTTTAAGATTTTTATTATTTCTTTTGGTTAGACTTAGACAGCCCTGCTCCGGAATTTGAACATAAAGGTAAAGATTGAATTTTTAACTTAGGCCTCGTTTGGTTCACGGAACGGAATTCCCTTGTCTTTCTCATGAAGGTGGAAAACTAAATTTTATCTCAAGATTTCTTATGTTTGGTAAAACATGGAAAGTATTTAGGTAAGGATATTGTGATCCAAAAATTTTACAGTAAATGTTTGGAAATCACATGGGAAAATCAATCCCATGAGTTTTGAGAGGAATGGATTTACCCCTACTTTTCTCACTATTGGGAAAGTGTTTCCGGAATTTGTGCTTACCAAACAAAGGAAATAAAAAACTTTCATTTCTTGAGTTATCAAATCCGTGAATCAAACGAGACCTAACTTAAGACATTCCACCTTTCAAATAGGATTCCTTCTCTAGACTCACGCTTTTCGGAGCCAGACTTTCCAAAACCTAATTTCTCACTTTCGTTTGCTAATTATTCTCCTTAATTCCTTCTTTCTTTCCTTTTCTCCTTTTCTGGCAGGTAGGTTATTATGACATAATTTTTTTCGACCAAATAAATTATATGGGGAAAAGCCTGCAGCTTACTAGCAAGTTACATAAGGCGATTGATTTGCTCTCCTTAAGGCTTTTCTTTTAGCTATCACAGATACGATGCAACGTACAAGCAATTAATTCTACATCTACACACTTATTATGCGTTAAATCTGTGTTACATTTATGCTTTAATGAAAATTTTCAGTTTTTTAATTATTATTATTATTATTATGAACCTAACACCTTATTATTGTATTTGTACTTAAATTTGTTTGTTTTCAATCGCCAGTGCAGCACAAGCAGAAATATTCTTTTGGCAGATCGGATTAGCAGGTTGCCAGATGACATTCTTACGACTATTCTGTCGCACTTGACGATGAAAGAAGCAGCAAGTACCACCGTTCTCTCTCATAGATGGAACAACTTATGGATGCACACCACTGGTTGCTTGGACTTTGATGATTCAAGAACTTTAACTTTTTGGACTATTAAGCTTTACATATCGAGTCGTTTTAGGGAACCGGATCTTGTAGAAGAGGGGCCCTTGCTTGAAGAAGATAGGGTCCTGTTTGTTGGATGGGTAAATCGGATTTTGAAGTCGCATAAGGGTGCCACAATCGACGGATTTAGAGTCCATTTTGATTTGGATTCAAGTTCTAGATCAGATATTGATAGCTGGATTAACTTTGCATTGCAAAAGAGAGCAAGGAGACTTGAACTGGACTTGGACCGATTGTTTAAACCTTGGGAGGGCATCTACCCTTTTCCAGAAAAATCTGTGATTGGCCATCCAACCATCAATTCCCTGACCTATCTCAAGTTGAACTATGTAGACGTGACTCGGGAACTACTTGAGTACGTTTTATCCAACTGCCCCTTTCTTGAATTTGTATGCGTTAGATGCTCGCGTAGTCTGGTTGGTGCCTAAGTTGACGCCGCCTCTCCGAAGCTCCATTATTTGGAGATATCCTGCCAACATGTGGAGTTTCTAGAGATTTCTTCTGCAATAAATCTTAGGACGTTGAAATACTTTGGACCAGAAGCAAGCCTTTGTTTCAAGAATGCTCCAAATCTTATTGATGTATCATTCGGGGGAGCCTTTTGTAAAGACATTGCTCAGAAATTCCATAGGCATTCCATCTCTCAGATAGAGAAACTTAAGTTGAACATGAGTTGTTATGTAAGTGTACCATTTTTGTGTTGTTTCTTTTTCAATATTTTGCAGTCAACCGAAATTAAGACATATTATCAGTTGCTTTTAATCCTTCTGCTTTTATTTATTTGTTCAGATTTTCGAGACCTATGACAGATTCCCTATATTAAAAAATCTCAAGCAATTGGAATTGGTATTGGTATTGAAGGGATGGGATCCGCACGGTGTCCTTCACTATGTAACACTCCTTGAGAAATGCCCAATGTTGTATAGACTTTGCGTGCAGGTATACATTATTATGATGCACCCATATTGTACTGAAACTACGTGCACATTTAGCATGTTGTTCACTAACATTGTTTTATATGATTGAAGAGGCTAAATGCAATTAAAACCTATTAGATTCTTAAAGCTTGACAAAGTTAAAAGTTTGTTTAATAATGACTGCCTTTGCATCACTCATAATAGGTTTACAGGAACAGTCCATGTGTTTACCTGCACATCATATATAATACGGATCATGAAACATATATTGTGATGTTACAATTGAAGTACATAAAGGTAAGGGAAATAAAACAATGTTAATGCTGTCGTTTAATGAACAACCAAAACCTTTTGTTGGTGCGTGTATGAGAGACACCGTATGGGGACATGTATTCAAGACAATGTTGTGTCACATTTAACAGTAAACTTTGTGAAAGATTCTATATATGATGGACCTAGACCATTGAAAATGTTTTAACAACTTGTCATTGTGTCTACTAAATGTGTCACCAATGTGTCTCCATAGAGGTAATCATATGTGTGTGCAAATTCAAGATTATGTTATATCATTATTTAGTAAAACTGAAGACCTTTCCGTGTTTGCCATGCAGTTCAATTGGTTCGAGGACCCAAAAGAAATAGAGATCCAGGAGAGAGAGTGTAGGCTCGAATGTCTCAAGTTTATTGAAATGTCTGCATTTCGTGGGAGTAGAACTGATCTGGAACTGGCAACGTTTCTGATTAAAAATTCTCCATGTCTTGAGAAGATTACTATTGATACTCGCGATCCTCCTAGTTACTCAGGAACCTTGTGGGAAGCACTCCAGAAAGATAGCGTGGCCGCCCAGGAGTCCGCAACACAGCTGCTGTCGACTAAACTATCTCCGGGTGTTGAATACCTTGTACTTTGAGGAGGAAGTTTCGCTCTTTGGTTCAGTAGTACTGAGTTTTCAAGTGTCCAAGCTTCACTTTGCTTAGCTATCACATTAATTTTAGTTTTCAACTTTATGAGTTTATTTATTGTGGCAAGTGTAAGGAGTTATTCTGCTTTAAATATTTGTTCATATTATTTTTATTGATCTTCATTAAGTTTGGTAAAAAAAATTCATCCAGCCTCAAACTAGACTCATTTGGACGGCAAATGGATGAAATTGGATGGAAGATTTAACGGAGGGGAGCCAAACCTGAAAAGTGACAGGGTTTTTATGGATTTTTAAATTGTGTATTTCTTATTTTTATTTTGTTTTTACTCTTGTATTGAAATTAATTATCTCTTTCAATATTAAATGGAACACGTCTAAAGTTATTATGATACCAAATTTTGGTGAATTTTCTAATTTGTCCTTGGGATTATTAATTAATATATATATATATATATATATATATAATTTAACTAATTCAAACTGAAAGTAAACAGCACAACTTCTAACCCTAAGCCAACAATATTTTTTGGTAGGTATAATGACCAACTTTTAACCAAGGAACATTACGGCTTTTTTCACTAATTTTTAATTTTTTTTTGGCCAATATGCATCCTTTAATCTTTAGAACTTTTATATTTAGTCAAACCATTTAACTTCAACTAAATTAAGTGGATGAAAATCTGATGTGGCAATCATGCATGGGAATCCAACTAGATACATTGACGTGGCATTCTAACTAGATACTTTGTCATCAAATAAGGTGGAAAAAAGGTCACATTATCTTTGGCATGCAGCTGGAGTTAAATATTCTTTTAACTGAGCTCCAAGTCCGGTTTCTCGACGGCACCATCATCTTCGACGAGCTACCGGAGCTAATTTCCAAGAGGAAAGTAGTCTATTTTAATTGAAGCTTACTCATACTACTTATCTACGCTATAATATAAATTTTTTAAAACTTGATAAAGTTTTAATAATCATCAAATACCTTTTTATTTTTCATATATATATATAAATATAATAGTAGATGAATTTCCGACCTATTTATATATAATCTCCCACCTTCTTTAATTATAGATGGTGGAGATCAATCTCATTTTTTTCATATTCAATCGAAACAATTGGAATGACCCGAGACTCTAAATCCATCATTTTTCATATTTCGCACTTATCAAAACAAAACCATACCATAGATCTGTCCATTGCGCTATATTAAATTGTGTTTCTCATTTTCATTTTGTTTCTTGAATTAAAATTATTTGGAAAATTAGAAGCGGGCCAATTAAATTTTCATTCTTATGAAAATTTATACATATCTTTGTTATATATTAACTTCTACGAGGATGTGTCATCTTTGTAGTTTTTCATCTTACCTCTACATTCCTCCTTTTCTTTTCAAAAAAAGTTACAGAAATTAAAATGCTTTTATAAAAATGGAACCCTAGTTGTTAGAAATTAGAAATTTAATTTACTTAGCACCAAATCAATGATCACTTATATATATGTTTAAATTTGTTATTATAAATTAGTTACATAGGAGTACTATACACATTAAGTGCGGAAAATAGACTAATGTTGGTTAAAAAATGAAATTTAAAAATTACATTAAAATTTATTTCGCTTAACAGTAAGCGATTGAACTAAATGTATAATATAAATAAAATAAACAATGAACCATCTACTTTCACTCTTTTGCGTGTTTGTGTATTATATATATATATATGAGATAAACAATGCACATTGTTGAAAAAAAAAAATACTTACTTCTCTCCTTTCACTATAACATGCCAAGTGTCCCTGATTATTGAATCATTAAATTTTTTGTATTTCCACTATTCTTTTGTGCCTATTATGCATATTTAATAGAGTATGTTAAAGCCTGTGCCCAAACCAATTGAAATGTAAATAGAAATTGTATGGTTTTTCTCTCTAAAATGGCACTTTTAAAAATATTTGCGTACGTATATATATATATTCGCATGTCTACATATATGTAAAACTTTTTCATATTTTTGAGATTGTGGTTGCAATTTTTAGTTGTTATTAAGTTTTAGTTCCAAACAATTGTTAATATTGTGCATTCGATTTTGTTTAACGTACAGTGCTAACATTTATTTTTTAGTTTGAGAATGGATAATAGAAGAGTATGTACGTCCTAAAATATATTATTGTAATGTATTTAACTATTTATTTAATAATAAGATTAATGATTATTTTACAATTATCATTAAAAATATATAAAATTATAATTTCTTAGACATAAGAATCAATCACAAGCGTATCTCTTCCTATTGCTTCAAACTTCTCCCTCTTTTTACTATTTTTCGTTTAATTCTTTATCATGATTTATATTCAAAATTAAAAAGTTACTCAAAATAAATAAATATGGAACTACTAAATTAAATTATTTCATGATTTTTTAAGATATGATTATCTAAACAACAACAAAAACTACAAAGTATATGTGCATTGCGCAAGCTATATACTTGTTACTCTTCTAAAATTCAATCATTATTCAACATCTTTCTATATTTTTCTCATTAAACCCTAATTCTTCTCTAATTTATAGAATCGTTCTTTATGAAAAAAATCCAATAATCATTCAATTTTAAACTTCAATTCCCAACTCCCATAATGTAACCCGTTTTGAGAGACTGTCTGCGATTTAAGCAGATGGATCTTTCCTTAAGAGAAACATGGTTAGAGTTTTGGAAACTCTAAATTTTTGTTATACGACGTCTCATTTAGCTTACTTGTGTTTTTGGAACACCAACTAAATCTTTATGATGAAAGAATATAATGTGATTTCGAACCTTGATTTTCCTGTTATGATATTGGGTGGTGAGGTTATTTGTATTTTTGGAAGAACAAATATATATCATCATTGAAGTTGTACTATAAAGGTTAAGGGAATAAATTTTCATGTTTGAGTATGTGAAGGGTTATCTGTAGCAGATGCAATTCAATGCATATGAGTATTTGGAATTTTATCCAACTATCGTAAGATATAGTTATTATTTTATTCTTTATTAGATTAGTTTGCAATTTAATTTTTTATGTAATTTAATTTTTTTTAAGTAGCAAAGTGAATTCTAAGCTATCATTCACTGTGAATTCGATCCATTACTTCTGCTATCTACGTTATTAATGTAGTTTAGTAAAATAAGGGTTTTTGAATTAGCGTTTTTCTTGCAGTGGAAAAATTACTTATTTCAGTGGAGGAGTAGACGATAGACATAGATCCTTATTAATAGAAATTAGAATGAATTAGTTTTAGATCTTAGAACAACACAAATGGGAAAATATTTTATATTATATCCAAATATTTGAGTAGAAGTTAAAGAGATGCAAGAAAATCAATAAATGTATTTAGTGTTGTTATTAATTTTCTACAATAACATTTTAAATGAGTGTGAAGAGACAAATAAAATTAATAATGCAAAACAGTAATTGC
This sequence comes from Lonicera japonica, assembly GCA_021464415.1. NCBI lineage: Eukaryota > Viridiplantae > Streptophyta > Magnoliopsida > Dipsacales > Caprifoliaceae > Lonicera > Lonicera japonica. The sequence goes on from CM038467.1 coordinate 49,591,297, forward strand.
TATAATTATTGTACGTCCTCCATATTAATATTATACTATAGATTCCATGGGAACTTTATTCTTCTTTAAGATCTCATGTCATGAAACGTAGGACAAATAGGAAAACAGCAAAATTTGGTGTTATAACATTTTTCACTTTAATTAATAGCAACAAGGCCAAAATAGGAAACTAGCAAAATTCAATGTCATAACCTAATGATATATCCTTTTTATTATGCTACCCATTAGGGATGACAATAAAATCCAAGCCAATGGGTTTTTAGCTCAACCCAATGAAAAAGCCAGTAGGCTAGCGCGTGCGGAAACGAAAATTACCTAGATATGTTATTTTCTGGTTACTTGAATAAAATTGATTGACAAATGAAAACTGTAAAAGTAAATTCTAGATTTCTACCAATTTTAATTCTAAAAAGATTGTTTAATCTTGTCTAGCATGCACAAATCAATCACACAAAAAGTAATCAAACAACACCAGAATTAACGAGGTATCCCTATTTACGTAGGACTAATCATCAAGAACTTAACACTATAAAATACAAGAGTTTACAGACAAATTAATCACAAATACAGACTTACAAACTTGAGTCACACAAGAATAGTTGTAGTCCACACCTTCATTGCTTATAGTCGTTCTATTCAAATCACACGAATAGCCTCACAACGAATCACTCGTTACGGTATCACACCGTTCTCACAATTTGGGATTTGTTGTTCTTTTTATGAAGAACTCAAAAGATTGACATGAAAAATCAAATCCTAGTTGGTGGAGGATTCTTGCTTTTCAAAGATATGAAATATGAAATTTTTCTTCAAAGGAAAAGCTTGTTAAAATGATGTAGCATAGCCTTGTTTATATATAAGATTCAAGGTTCAAATGCTATGCAACTTGCTTGAAAATTTCTCAAAAAATGAGCCTTGGTTCAATGTATTTCGTGCCTTGAAAATCATGAAACAAGTTAAACAAGAAAAGGCAAGTGGGCTAGTGGATGAAAAAGACAACTTAGCAAAAACCAGACCGGTATCAGCAAATCAGCATACCGGTCCACAGTTGAACAAACGGGAGAATTTTAAAAGCCGGACCGGTATTGGCTTTTCAGCATACCGGTCCGCAACTGTAAATTTCAGCCACTTTTAACTGCCGGGCTGGTATTGGCTTTTGGGCATACCGGTCAGCAATTTGCAAAAATAATTTTCTTTAATTTGCTGTGTTTTTTACTTTATTAAAAGAATCCACAAAGATTAAAGTTGGTTTGAAAAATATCTACATGCATTGTATTTGATTTAATGCATGGATTTTACAAAAAAGATTTGATATAAAAAAGGAAGAGAAATCCAATTTGAATTTCTCCTTTGAATTTTCAAAGTTAACTTTTTGAAAAACTTTTCATGGAGAAATTCAATTTGAATTTTCAAAGTTAACTTTTTGAAAAAACTTTTCATGGACAAATAAAAGTACACCACCTAAGATTAAAAATCTCACACCTTTCCAAGCTAATGCGAATATAATCTTGAGAGTGCGGCTTCTAGATTTTTTAGTTTTATTGTGTGAACACGAACAAAACACTTGCAAAATAAAATTGTGATTTTGTTAAGGGAATAGAGCCAATAAAAATAAACCTAACAATCTCCCCCTTTGGCTATTCTGAGACAAAACACATTACAACCTAAACAGATTTGATGACTCGATAACTATAACGATGCAATCCTGTAAGACATTATAATTACATAAATCAAAAGAGCCTATTACAAACTACAAAATTTGAGACATGCCAACACCTTAAATCTTTTATGTAATAGCCCATTCATTCGTATTAACACAATTACCTTAATTCGTTCGCCAATTTCATCTCGGTGGTGAATTATAGATTTATGAATGATCTTATTGTTCTAGCAATTCATTTTATTTGTAATGGTATACTAACATTTGTGTAAGTGGTTGTTTCACAATTCAGATGATTCGAATTGCTATCGGGTTGTGAATCGTGCGTTTTGGTTTTACGCTATTCATCAATTTTAGCCCACTTGAGGTGTCGTAACTTTTTCGTTCCTTGCCCGATTAAGCTCGCGTTTGCGCTTATATTTAGTCTTTGATCCAACCTACAATTTATGTGTTTTGGTCGGAAGCTAATTCGTGCTTTTCGTTGATCAAAATAGTGTGCGAAGTAAGCAATGCGCAAAAATATGTTCTTTCGATAGCTCTACAGCAAAGCGCTCTCTTCGACGAATTTTTGGGATTTATTCATCCATAATTTTAGAATACTTCCTCTTAGTAAGTTATATAGCTTTGAATTATCTTTCCGTTGACATAACGATCACCTCAATCGGAGTTCCGAACAAGAAGTTATGATCAAAATACGAATAGTGCTCTAGATCCAAAATGCATGTGCCGGCAGTGGACTCCATGATCGATCATGGGGAGACCATGATCGATCATGGTACAACAGTAAGTCGGTTTTTACCACTTTTACCCCATTTTGAGCCTCCTCCTCCCGCATTTTTGAGCCATAACTTTAGAGGGAGTTAGAGAGAGTTAAAAGCTCATTTCTAAGGGGTTTTAGAGAGGTCTTCATCCATATTTCATCATTAAACAAGTCTCCATCTTCATCTTCTCCATCTTCTCTTCCTCCATGGCTAGGGCTCAATCCAAGGAATTGGAGTTTTAGGACAGAGCGCCCCTGGGTGAAAGACCCGAAACCGTGCACAAAAAATAACGGGAGGCCCTGCTGCCGTGTGGTTGAAAGACCACGAAATGTAGACCTGGTTGTACGCTTGGATAGTGGCGAGATTTATGAGATTATGTCTCGAGGTTCATGAGATGAATGTACGTTAATTGTGCCATAGGATTACTTGATATCGGTTATACATTGTCCGTGGGTTTTAAAGGTACTTTAACGAAATGGAAATAAGGTTTTTCCTTAACTATTATATATATATATACACGTATGAGGGATTTATTTCATATCATCATACAAAATGATTTCTTATGATTTAATAAAAAGGATTCCTAAGTATTGTTTTCACATAAAATCTATTATATGATTCCCACTGAGTCCATTTGACTCACCCTAACTTTTTCCATCCACTTGCTTTTGTAGGTTCTTTTGGGAAAGGGAAAAGGGAGGACATAGCTCCATAGATTGCCTCAATACCAATACCCGATCGTGGGTCCTTCACGATAGAAGGACCATCGCTCTTAAATCTTTGTTAACGTTATATGTGTATTATACTTATGCTTGAACTTACTTATATGTTATGGAAATTGTACATTATGTACTTAGGACCTCGTTGGAGTCTAGTTGTTTATTTATATTAGTGCATTTGCTTTGTGGATGGATTCCACATAATGGAGCATGTCTTTGTTGTTTAGAATGTAAATTTTCAAGTCTTCCATAGGAAACTAAGTTTTATTAACCAGCCGTCACGTATGGCACCATGATTAATCGGGTTTCGGAGGATAGATCCTCTTAATGGGATTAGGGGCATCACAAGTTGGTATCAGAGGCATAGGTTTCTTCTTCCTTCGATGGAAAGTGGGGTAGATTAGGAAATTCAATGCTGTATCATTCTATTCGTCTTATCGAATCGATATTTAGGGAAAACTCGAGGAATCGGTTTTGGTACCTAGTGTTGCAGTAGAGGGACTATTGGGTTGTATTATAGTCAACCGCAGTGCAAATGATGACTATACTATAAATCATTAGTCGGCTGCCACTAATTGGAACTGAAACACAATGATTAATTGAGTTCCACCCAAAATGTCCATTCTTTCCACTTTTCGAATTTTTGTCTTATCTTCCAAATCGTGTTATCTTATCATGCTTGTCGTATTAAACTTGTCGAAGTTTGAAGAGTGGACATGGCACCATAAGTGGTTTTGGTCCCATCTACACCAGGGTTCCAAGAAACTCTTCAATTGATATTAATAAGGTGGCAAGCTTCTAGCGTGACCCTTATGTAGGGTGATAAAATTTATTCTCTAAAAGTCTAAACATTCACAACCACCTAGTCTGAAGGGTCACCTGAGCCCGAGGTTGCTAGAGGGTGGCATTATCATATCAGTTCCCAACTTAAGATCATGAATACTTCTGAGTACATGTGGGTTGGTTTTGCTTGTTTAGAACTCAAGGGTAGTATACTATGCTAGTGAAGGTTCAATGGTGGGTCTAAGGTAGATTGCTAGGAAGACCGAGTTTAATAAAATCTTCTACGATGGATACATGTCCGATGCTTACGATAGAGCCAAGATAGATGAGTTTCATAACTTGATTAAGAGTAGAAGGATGGTTAAGGATTATTGCCTCGGGTTTGAGGAGTTATGTGTGTAGGTGGATAAGAATTTTGATTAGTAGAAACAATAAAGGCTTTTTTATGATCTTTGAGTTCAAAATCACTGTATGATGGCTTTCATTAACTTTCCTCTTATCAAGTCTACGTCGAGCCGGACCTTAAACTTGGTGGACAGTCGAGCAAGCCATCCATTCTATAGGCCCAGCATGCAAGATGAATTAAAATAACATTGGAAGTATAAGAGAGAAGAATAAGAAATCCCATCTAAGTCTAACATTTTTTGGAGGGAATAATGCTAGTATTGATGGCAGCAGTGGGCCACGTATTAGGTGCTTTATTCATGATAAGCGGAACTATTATCAAAAGGATTGTCCGAACCGCGATCGAGGAGAAGGGGTGAACTAGATTAGTGAACGTTGGGAGAGATGGAAACAATAAAAGAGATCAACTACGTAGGCCTGGATTCTGTTCTCTTTAATCGCCGTGAGAGGACCAGACTCTCAATAGGAGTTAGTATCAAAGGAATTCCCAATCCTAATAGCAATAACCAAACCATCGCCTAAGTTAGCCTTAGAGTTAGAGGAGCCAAGCTAGCCGAGTCTTCAACTAAATTCCTATAGCGGACTAAGAGTACTTTGTAATGGAAGGCATGTAGTCTTGTCCTCTCTATATTATGTTAGGGTTTTATTGGATAAGATGAGTAACATATTCTTTCATATCAATTGTTTGTGCTGTAAAATTGGGTCTAAAGCTGAAGAAGATAGAATATCCCACCAGTGTTGAAATGCCAATAGGTAATGGAGTTACTTAAGTAGTTATTACATCATTAGTATCTCCCTTCTTTCCGATTCTCAAAAGGAAGATAATTTCATCATTTTTAGAGATAAGTCCCTATGACTTAAACATGGATATGGATTGGCTAGCTAAGTACCAAGCTATGGTAAATTGATATCCTCGGGAAGTCGTTGTCCCTCATCCTTGGGGTGAGAAAGTTATTTTTGAGAAAAGTACTGTATATACCCACAATCTATGCCACCTAGAAGAATGAAGAGATTACATAAGATGGTTAACAAGCATTGTAAGTACCGAAACCTCACCAATAACTCTTTATGATACCTTTACTATCAGAAAATTCGTGGATGTATTTCATGATGGCTTACTCGAATTACCCCATATCGGGAGATTAAATTTAATATTGATTGGGTGCCAGGAGCCATACCTATTCCTATTGTACCCTACCTTTTGGCTTCAACAGAACTTAGCAAGTTTAAATTCATCTAAACGATTTTCTATCAAAAGGGGTTGGTAGGTCTTTCTATCTTTATATTAACCACCGTCAACTGAACCGAGTCATCATTATGAAAAGTACCCTTCCGCATATAGATGATCGGTCCGATCACCTTCAGGGTGCTTAATTCTTTTCCAAGATCGATTTACGATTGGGTATCATCAATTTTGTATCTATGAAATGGACATCCCCAAGAATAATTTTTCATACCCGTCATAGTCATTTTGAACTCCTAGTTATGCCATTTGGGATAGTTAATGCATCAATTATATTTATGAATTTTCGGCCCTTCCGGATCGATTTATATGGTCCTTGTTGATGACATCTTCAATTACATTCATTTGAGGCCGAGCAAAGGAGGCATTTTCATACTACTCTCCAGTTAGTTAGGAATCGCAACATGATAGGGAAGATCAATGTGTATGCCCAAAGATTTCAAAAGTCGAGTACTTTTATGTTTTAGCTTTGGAGATTGGTAGTATGATTTTAATGGAATTATTCTACTATCCTCAACAATCAAGGTAAAGAGCAAGTTCGTCTTCGAACTGAAATCCTCTTGCTTTCCTTTGAGTCAAGTGTGGAGACCAAAGCGATACTCGGAATCCAAAGCCATTGTTAATGTTATTTGATCGCTGATCCTTTAAGGAATGGAGTTGTTGTTTGACCTCATCGGCTGAACTTAATTTTTCCCATGATTTCATTATGTTCAGTACGTTCCCTACTAGAAATTCATAATTTCAATTGTTATTTTCTGAAAGTGGATCCATAAAAAGTTCCCAAAATCCTGATTTTTGATAAGTTAATTATAACCGATCAGGGGTAATAATCTGAGTTCCATTCCTTCTTCAATTGGTTTAGTTGTTCGAATACATAACCTAGACGTATAGAGAACGATGGTAGATAAGCTGACCGTAAATGCGCGAGATTCGATAGCACCCTTATCTTGAGGAGAAATATATAACTCCTCTTCTTAGTGTAGAATTACACAATGCAAACCTTTTTCTTCTCATAGCATGATCGATGATGTACACTCGTATACGATAATAGACGCGCGTCAAAATGTGTCAAAGATGGTTCAAACTCTAGTTACGAAATGGTTACGCATTCGTAGGTAAGAATAGGTGATCCTCAAAGGAATTTAATATTACTCGTGATTTTTCCCAAAAAGCCTCCCTTCTGCATAAAGAATCAGACTTCATTTTTGAATTACCTTGAGTACCTTGTATCGATAATAAGATTCGAATTCATTTCATATCTTGTGGTCCAATCCTTTCTGTATGGACCCCTTTTGAGGTAAGTGCGTTCGCTTATGGTGAATCCTCCCATTTTATTTTAATAAATGATTCAAAGCCAATCAAGGATTGAGTTGAGCTCTTTCTTTTCCTTATCATATGTAATCACGTGGAATGGTGTTCTTTTGAACCTGCAACTAGAACCCTTGGAAATTTCACTCACACTATCTTCTAGTTTCGGACCAAACCCACAGGGTTAATAAGAGAAGGAAACTCTATTCTCTCACTATGATTAATAAAGGATGCGTATGCACAAGGAGCCTCATAATTCAATATGACAGATCACGATTCAGAGTTATGGCCATATATCAAGTATGCTTTCGTTGACAAGATTGAGTAATCCTATCAGAGTTTGTTGTTGCTGTAAATTTTTAGGTGAAACTCTCTTGTGTTTGATCTTCTAGAATGCTTCTTATATAAAGTTTTTATTTCCTAGAGTTCATTGTAGGTTTATACTTTTAAAAAATGGGAGTTGTTTAGATGTCCTCGGTCGAAACAATAGCCTTCAAAACATCATCATCCCTTAAGGAGGGAATGACCTACTAAAGTAGGTTGTTGTGTGAGTCATCCGATGGATCACTTCATTTTCTATGAATTTCGAGGACGAAATTCCTTAAGGAGGGGAGATTGTAATAGCCCATTCATTCGCATTGACACAATTACCTTAATTCGTTCGTCAATTTCATCTCAAGGGGTGAATTATAGATTTATGGATAATCTTATTGTTCTAGCAATTCATTTTAGTTGTATCGTATACTTACATTTGTGTAAGTGGTTGTTTCGCAATTCGGATGGTTCGAATTGCTATCGGGTTGTGAATCGTGCGTTTTGGTTTTACGCGATTCATCAATTTTAGCCTACTTTGAGGTGTCGTAACTTTTCCGTTCCTTGCACGATTAAGCTCCTATTTGCACCTATATTTAGTGTTTTATCCAACCTACAACTTTTGTGTTTTGTCCGGAAGTTAATTCGTGCTTTTCGTTGGTCAAAATAGTGTGCGAAGTAAGCAAAGCGCAAAAATCTGGTCTTTTGGTAGCGCTTCGGCAGAGCGCTCTCTTCGACGAATTTCTGGGATTTATTCATCCATAATTTGAGGATACTTCCTACTTAGAAAGTTATATAGCTTTGAATTAGCTTTCCGTGGACAAAAAGATCACATCAATTGGAGTTCTGAGCAAGAAGTTATAACCAAAATACGAACAGTTCTCCAGATCCAAAATGCATGTGCCGGCAGTGGACTCCATGATCGATCATGAGGAGACCATGATCAATCATGGTACAATAGTAAGTCGGTTTTTACCACTTTTACGCCATTTTGAGCCTCCTCCTCCCCCATTTTCCAGCCATAACTTTAGAGGGAGTTAGAGAGAGTTGAGAGCTCATTTCTATGGCGTTTTAGAGAGGTCTTCATCCATATTTCATCCATTAAAAAAGCCTCCATCTTCATCTTCTTCATCTTCTCTTCCTCCATGGCTAGAGCTAAATCCAAGGAATTGGAGATTTTGCGATTCAACAGCCCGTGGCTCGATTTAACCTTCCAAACTCGAGGATTATGCTTCATAGAGGTGGGAATCTAGTACTAAAGCCTCTTTTATAACTTGTCATCATTCGATTACGATTTTGCTACTTGTTGATATAAGAACCCAATATGTTAAAAAGGGGTTTTTTGATTATATGTGGGAATTTGGCATAAATATTTTGATTGATGCCTTAAATGGTCTAGACATAGTTTAAATTACATGACTAAATGACATATTTCAACTTATTACTTGAATTGCACAAAAACCCACTTGGAACCCACATTATTGTTGATAGTTCACACTATAAAGCTAGATCACTACTCTTAAGGGTTCAAGTGGTGGTTTCTATCTACAAAACCCATGTTTGTTAATTATTAAACTAAATAGAATGTTTGATATGAAAATTTTCTCGTGGATAGATGTTGATGTTATACTTGAATTATGAAAAACTATTGAGCAACAATGAATCACAAATGAAAAGCATGGAATAACTACAAACTATTTGAATATAAAGCGAGAATCAAGCATAAATCGATGAAAAACCAAAAAACAGACAAAACAGATCTATAACCCCTAGAACTAGCCCCAAAAACGAGAGTTTAAGGTTGATTCCAGAATATATATGATCTTAAATAAATAATCTATGAATATCAACGCAAACAAACAATTAAAAACAATTAAATTGAACTAAAATAGAAAACTAGGGTTTACCCGGCTTTCGATTGAAACTTGAATTGAAACTAAATTGATTGATGAATAAATGTAGCATATAATGATGTTACAGCCTTCAATTATAATAAATTAACTATCCTAACAATTGTTTTAAAGAAAGAAAAGAAAATCACTCAAGGTTCGATCGACAAATGAGTGCAAAAACTCTCAAAAAGTTACTATGCTCTCAGCCTCTCTGTTCTATCAATTCTAAAGTGTGTCATACCCTAAAATATAAGATATATGACCTTTTACATGTTCCACTAGTGTCTCTGGTCGTGGGTTGGATGATCCTTGAAGAAATGGACCGAAAATAGTTAAAAACTAAAAACGGGCCAAAAAACCAAGTGGGGATCGATCCTCACCATGTGGGGATCGATCCTGGTGTGGGGATTAATCCTCACATGGGGATCGTTCCTCATGTATTTTTTTTTCTTTTCTTTTCTTTTTCTTTTGGCTACTTCTTTTTTCGCTCATAACTTTTTGCTCCGAATTTCGATTGACGCACCGTTTCTGCCTACACGTAGGTAATTTAAATCTCTATAATTTATATTTCTGGATATTTATTCAAATTCCCAATGTAGAAAAACTTTGATTAGCTACAACTTCGAATTTTTTACGGCAATTCTTGATTTTGCTCGAAAACTTCCGAAAATGATTCAATTGAGCTTCATTCCTCTTGGACACTTGCATTCACTTCATTCATGCTTGGGGGCTTTCTATTCTCTTCTTGCTAGCTCTTTGGGGGTAGTTTGAGGAGTTTTCCTAGCTTCGGGTCTCGAAATGGATATTGACTTCTACTTCGAACCTCCTTCTTTCACGTTTCCACTTTCAACCTTCTATCTTCCATACAACATCAGTTTCTTAACCACTTTAGGCCTACAAAATGACTTAGTAACACAGAAATACAATGCAGTGCCTTCTTTTCATGCTTAAACTGAATTTACACGCAATTTTCGATTTTAGACAGTAACTAGAAGCTAATTAAGCCTTGTTTAAGGGATTAAAAATGAAATTTCTTGGCTCAATCAATGATCTTCTAAGGATGCGAGAGTGTCTGAGAAGACATAGAGAGAAATTTGGTATGATCTCTTTTTAACAAAATAAGAACTTTCGGCTAGCTTCTTTCTTATTGAGGAAAAGATCGAGTTACGTTATCTCGATTCTTGAACCTCGTGCATGAGTTTTGGACTTTGCCTCTTACTTTGCTTCCGTGACATTTTTTTCTGTTGTTACAAGGGAGAGATTATGCTTATAATTTTTTACTTCATGAGAGGAAAAAATTTGTGCCTGCATCATTTTTTATTTTTTGATATCCTTATTCCTCCTTGTTTGTTGGAAAGTTTTTTTAATGCAGCTTTATTTGTTCTCTTTTGCATGGCCAGCAGCCTTCCTCATCCAAGACATAGCCTTGGGCCTTTTGGCCTAACTGTTACTCTTGGTGTTGTTGTCACTGCCATCTTTTGCCTTTTCTGTTTTTCAATATTTTTTCTTTTGGCACTGTGAGATTTGTCCTCTTTTCTACTCTTTCAATTTTTTCTTGTACCCACTTTGTTCCTTCTCACATTGTCAGGTTTTCTTGAGCATTATCATCGTCCTTGAGATTTAAGAATGTTTACATTAGGAGTTCGCATTTGACATTGTCGTGATGTGTTTGTAATTTCCGGTCCATGAACCTTTGGGAGCATATCCTGAAGACTTCTTAAAAGAAAATAAGCTAAGCTAGAAAGCCCTTTTTATGGGGCTTGTTCTCTGTATATCAGTTGCAAGATTTTCTTATTACAATCTTTCTCTCTCTAACTTTCTCTTACATCCCTTTTAAAAGGGGGTTTTTTAGTTGTAGAGAGTGTTGGTCGGATAATAACCCTAGAGTGGGGTGAATAGGGTTTTCAAAAACTTAATGCGGAATTAAAATAGTTCCAAAGAAAGTTTAAGAAATACAACTTAAACTAAGTCTATATCAAGAAAATAATCAAAACAATCAATCTCACTTACAAGCAATAAGTATAAAAGTAAATAAATAAGGATCTTCAGTTTAGAAATATTGAACCAAATAAGCCCAAGACATTTTATTCTTACGTTTTGATTATTTAGACCATACGTCCGTGCCCAAGAAGTTCCGCTAACCGATTTTCTTACGGGTGAAAATCAAACATCAATAAAAGTGTAATTCTTCTCACTACACTCTCACAAAATTCACTCTTGCTATATTATGAGAAATCCTCTCACAATTTAAAGAATAAGATTGGTTTTGTTGATGAACACCAAGATACAATAATTCTCAAGTGTATTTGAAGATTATGAATAAAGCTCACACTAGAGTTATAAAGATTGATCAATAGTTAAGCTCAAATATGAAGAATATGATCAATGCAATAGCTTGTAAACTATAATGAAGATATATGAAAAATGAGTTTGTATGATAATTCAGGTGTCTAAAAATGTGTTTAAGACCTCATATAAATAGCTTGTAAAAGAATATGACCGTTTAAAGTGGTTACAAAAGGTTATGGGTCAAAACTAAGCTTTTACCAACTCTCCAACGGTTATATCCTACCAAGTAGTCGACTCGCTGAGGACCATGTAGTCGACTACATGCTACTGTCCACCAATGAACATCCAAACCCAAACAAAGTTTAAGGAGTGTTCTAGAGATTATTCTAAGCATGTTAGAGTTGATTTTGAACATTAATTCAACCGCATGAATTAGTTATGAATTTCGCAAGAAAATTGGTTTATGAGAAATAATTTTTCAATGAAGTTCAATATCAAACTTGATTTTGAAAGTAGTATGAATGCAATGAATGATGCACAATCATATTTGAGCTTAGTTTGAGATCAATCGCGAAACTTTACATAAAAATCTAAGCACTCACTCAATTAACGACTTTGCGAGTCTTAAATGTGCTTGATTCAGTTTCTTTGAACTTTTCTTGAATATACCATCCTTTTTATCATGATACGTGATAGCCTTGAAGTTCTTGTGAGGGTTGAGAGAATCTCATGGAGTGGTGATACACTTGATACGGATTTTGGTTTTGATCCTCGGGATACTTCGGGAATTCAAAAAAGCTTATTAAATCAGTTTAGCCTAAATTCATTCAAAACACTTGTTAAAATACACATGATTAACTTATTGTTATAATCAAAATAAGATTAAGACCTTAAAAGTTAACAATCTCCCCTTTTTTTATGATGACAATAAATTAATGTGTGTTATCGATAAAGAATAACGTTTTGAAATGTAAATTTTTAAACAATAAACAATGCCCCCCCCCCCCCCCTCTCCCCCTCCCTTTTCAATATATGCATAAAAGTGGAAATTGAGGATAATATATATTCAAGCATAATTATAAACCAACCATAATATCGAAAACTTAAGATGCTATTAAAGCATTATAGTTAAAACATAATTAAAGCATTCAAGTCATTTGAAATTAACACGAAATAAGATAGTTAAAAACTTAAAGCTTAGAAAAACTAATAGAGTTAAGCAAAAGTAGTCAAAGTCCTAAGAGTGTGTACCATTATCACTCTTAAACTTGGCCTAAAAACTCACACACACACGTTACTTCTTCCCCTTTGATATCATCAAAAAGAGGGAATCACTCTTGAGGTGGTGGTGGAGGCGGTTCCCATAGTTGCCAACCTAGAAAAACATAGTCCGGATGGTAGTGTTAAAAGGCCATTTCAATACAAATGAAGCATTAATGCATTTCTTGACGAGTACTAGAAACTTGGATGGCAAGTTGTTGATTATCCATAAGTGGATCTTTTTTAAAATCAATAAAACAAATTTTTGGCTCAAAAACTAAACTCCCAGTCAGATAGTATATTCAAGCCTCCCATTTTGATCAATATCAAATCGCAGCTAGTTCTCAAGAACACTTTGTCACTCTTGCCCTTCCAGATGATATTGCTCAAATCACCATCACACAAGGATGCACTCACCTGCACTTTGGAGCAGTCGGAATTGCTCTTACTTTTCATGGAAGAAAAGGTACCCCTGCAATCTCAAGGATCGCATTGTTTGATAGTCGCTTCACTGAATACCAACATGTCTGCATCGGTACAATTCAAACCACTCTGAATGCTGGAATAGTCTTTTTCACCCTCTTCCCAAACTTCAATATTCCTCTCACAGACTTATGCCTCCAGTCAGCTTTAAAAATCTAGATCCACATCACTAGTGCCCCTCAAGTCTCAAATACCTTTGTTACAACCCTTCACCGTCAAATGGTTTACAGAGTTCTAAACCATACTTTTAATATCTCTGTCCCAAATTCCCATGATGATGAAGCCATGTTAATCAAGGTCAAATCAAACCAAGCACCAAGTCATACTTACATACCCAAACAACTCCCCCGTGAAGAGCTTAGATTAAGATCTATGATTAGTTTATTCTATGACTGCCACTATAGATGGATCTCCCACATCAGAAAACTTAGAAGCTAAATCTGTCCATAACACATTGTATAATTTTTGAAATGCAATTAGGTCATACGTGATCGAATCCCTTGAGATCTTATTTAAGGCAAAGGTGTCATAGGGCATTTGTCTACAAGACAAATGGGACATTTATCTCGTGGACGAATGCTCATTCACTCGCAGCAGTTTTTGTAATTTCGGCCAAACGGAGAATCGGGTCAATCTGAATTTTTAGCATGTTATTCCCCTAATACAACATGTCTATTGACCAAATTTAAGCTCATTTGGACTTCGAGATGGCTTCCATTGGATTACCCGAAGTGAACTCTCGGTATTTTGAATTCCCAAAGATTCTACCGTTGGATCGTGCTGATTTTTAAGAATGTTAGTCCTTATGGCACTATATATGAACCCTTAAAATTTGAGAATGATCAGAATTCAGGAACTCCCATTTTCCATGTTCTCAAAAGATTCGACATTTTTTTATTCTAACAGTTTTCGATAATTCTCGTAATTTCTTGTCCGGGAGTCCTTTTTGCTTCTTCTTTCAATCTGTATCACATGCAAAGGGTATGTGTGCATCTATGAATACCCATGCATTCACGCTTGTTAAATTCCTTAAAAATCAAGATTCTTGCGAGAGTTGCAAAATAAGATGTTCACATGTGCTAAAAATGATGCTAAAACATTTTTAACACCTTTAGTTTAATCATCTATGTTCACGTGTGGTGCTAAAGCATTTTTAGAACCTCCAGTTTGGCTATATGTGTTCACTTATTGTGTTAAAATATTTTTAGCACCATTCTAGTGTTGGACAATTGGTGTTAAAACAGTTTTAGCACCACAGGTGAACACAGATAACTAAATTGAATGTAGTAAAACCTATTTAACACCATTTCACTGTTTAACAATTAGTGCTAAAACTATTTTAGCACTACAAGTGAACAAAAATAACTAAACTGAAGTTGCTAAAAGGGTTTTAGCACCACAAGTGAACACAAATAACTAAACTAAAAGTGCTAAAACCTATTTAGCACAATTCCAGTGTTAGATAATTTGTGCCAAAAGTGTTTTAACATCATTATAGCGTTAGACAATTGGTGTTAAACTATTTTAGCACCACAGGTAAACACAGATAACTAAACTGAATGTACTAATAAATATTTTAGCACTACAAATAAATAAAGATAAATAAAATGAAGGTGCTAAATAGCATCACCTGACAACACATAATAACTAATTTGATGTTTAACATTCGAATTAGACTCCATTTGACAAAATTAAACCCAAAAGCATAAAGATGAGGCAGATCTAATATTACAAAAAATGCAAAAAAGCCACTTTTTTTTTTAAAGTGATATCCTAGTTCATACATACCTGAATAGTAAACAAAGCACAGCATGATTTCAAGAATATACAATAAATGTGCCCATCACAGTGATCACAGTTTTTTTTTTGTTCAAGCTGCATAATATATAAATGTATCCAAATTTTATAAGTGTATCAAGCAGCAAATTTGGGCGTTTCCTGGTGCATCACAACGAACTTCTTAAGATCATCCTTGTTGGCACCAATCACCCTCTCCACTTCTTTCCCTTGTTTTAGCAACACAAACGTCGGAAATCCACGCACCTCATGCGCTTTTGCCACATTCTGTGATTCATGCTCTTCTGCCTCATCATCTGATTCATCAACAACATCAATCTTACGAAATTCAACGTCTGTGTACTTGGATTCCAAGTCTTTTACAACCGGCTCCATTAACAAGCTGGGCGCGCACCAACTTGCCGAGAAAAACAGCACAATCAGTTTAGGGGGTTGTTTGGAGACTCTGAGTTGCCAGCTGTTTGAGGAGAAGATTAAGTATAACTGAGCATCTATGAGAGAGAATGAGAAAACAGGTAAAGGAAATTGGGCCAATTTTATACACATATTATATTAAGAATATATTTGTCCATCAACATTTATCATTTTTCTTAAAATAAATTAATATAATGAAAAGTATCCTTGTCATAAAACCAAATTATAAAATTAGTACTCTTTTCCTTTATTAAACATGATTTTGTCCTTAGAGCCATAAAACATTACAGAGCGAGATCCTAGAACCTATTATCTCTTTAAAATATTAAAATTCTAATTTCTTTCTTTATTAATTAACTATCTATCGATAAATAATTTTTACATTTATATTAAATTCCATATTTTAAATTAAATTTTAAATACCAGTAAAAAAATATCTTTCCATGCATTTTTTTCTCTTACTAAAGTCAGTTTTAGTAACTTAAAAAATTATAATATTGTGGGTGGCTAAAAGTTAGTAAAGCCTAACTTAAAGAGAACCGACCCAATTTGAAATTATTGAAAACCAGAAAATGTTAATGAAGCAATACAACAACAACAACAACAAGCCTTTATCCCACTAGGTGGGGTCGGCTACATGGATCAAACGACGCCATAGTGGTCTGTCGTGAATCATATCTCTAGTGAAACCATTCGCCTCTAAATCCTTCTTAATAATTTCACCTATAGTTTTTCTAGGTCTTCCTCTGCCTCTAACAACTAGGCTTCCCTCCATATGATCAACTCTCCTAACCATGGCATCTGCAGGTCTCCTCCATACATGCCCAAACCATCTAAGTCGAGATTCAACCATATTTGTTTATGACTAGGTTCCTCCAGTGTCCTTAATTTCCAATCTAGCAGTAAATCCTCCCTGGTGTGTGTGTGTGTCGAGTATATTAGCTTGAAATCTCAAAATGGATAATACAATTGCCCAACCCAATTTGAAATGATTGGAAACCAAAAAATGCTAATGAAGCAATGAACATAAGATATAAAAAAGACTATATTTGTTTATGAGTAGGTTCCTCCAGTGGCCTTAATTCCTAATCTAGCAGTAAATCCTCCCTGGTGTGTGTGTGTTGAGTATATTAGCTTGAAATCTCAAAATGGATAATACAATTGCAAAGAGTTTAAGGTTTTGCTAAAGAAAGAAGGAGAATGGGTGGGAGTGACTGTAAAGGGGAAATAATTAATTAATTAACTAAAGGTTTTCCATTCATACTGTATGTATAGAATAGGGTTACATTAGAGTTTGTGGGACATGAAAATTACTATAAAGGGTAAACTTAGCATTATTCCAAGATAACAGATGTCCCTAACCCTATTCACACTTGTACAAGTGGTTATTTCTCATCACTTACCCTCCAACTCAGCCATCCTCTACTTGTTGGCTGACCAGGATTGGTCGGTCATCATTGAGTTCACACACATTTGTCGGCTAGTTTGGTTTTATGCCCGGAAGGTCGACCATGGAAGCAATTTACTTGTTGCGGCGTTTGATGGAGCATTATCGGAGGGATCAAAAGGACCTACACATGGTTTTCATTGACTTGGAGAAGGCATACGATAGGGTACCAAGAGAGATTTTGTTGAAAGCCCTAGAGAAGAAAGGAGTTAGGATTGCCTATATTCGTGTTATCAAGGACATGTATGAGGGAGCTAAGACTAGTGTGAGAACACATAGTGGGTCCACAACAGATTTTCCTATAACTATAGGACTACACCAAGGGTCAGCTTTGAGCCCTTATCTGTTTACCTTGGTCTTGGATGTACTCACGAAACACATTCAAGAGCCAGCACCGCGATGCATGCTATTTGCAGATGATATTGTCCTAGTGGGTGAGTCCAGAGAAGAGCTAAATGGGAAGGTGGAAACGTGGAGACAAACTTTAGAAGCGCATGGCTTTCGTTTAAGCAGAAGTAAGACAGAGTATATGGAATGCAAGTTCAGTAAAAGGCGGAGCACTCATAACTTAGAGGTAAAAGTTGGGGACAATGTCATACCACAAGTCACTCGGTTTAAGTATCTTGGATCCATTATACAAGAAGATGGGGAGATAGAGGGAGATGTAAACACCGGATTCAAGCAGGGTGGTTGAAATGGAGGAAAGCTTCGGGTGTGTTATGTGATAAAAAAGTACCACTCAAATTAAAAGGAAAATTCTATCGTACTGCGGTTAGACCAGCGATGTTGTATGGGACTGAGTGTTGGGCGGTCAAAAGCCAACACGAGCATAAACTAAATGTAACTGAGATGAGAATGCTGAGATGGATGAGTGGCAAGATTAGGAAAGATAGGATCAGGAATGATACCATCAGAGAGGGAGTTGGGGTGGCACCTATTTCAGAAAAGATGGTTGAATCTCGACTTAGATGGTTTGGGCATGTAGGGAGGAGACCGGTAGATGCCGTGGTACGGAGAGTTGATCATATGGAGGGAAGCCTAATTGTTAGAGGCAGGGAAAGACCGAGAAAAACTATAGGTGAAACTATTAAGAAGGATTTAGAGGCAAATGGTTTCACTATAGATATGATTCATGACAGGCCACTATGGCGTCGTTTGATCCATGTAGCCGACCCCACCTAGTGGGATAAAGGCTTTGTTGTTGTTGTTGTTTTCCGTCCGGTGATGAACCTGAATGAGACCCCCGCATTTAGCACCTATGGCCTCAAATATTTCTTTAGTCCACCATCGCAATGGTAAATCCTCCACTTCAATCCAACCTCATGTGCATGAAACCTTCCTATTCCACGCCAGATCTTCTTGTTGGTACCATCCTAATAAAATAACTTTAAAAGGACCAAGAATGATAATCACTTTTTTTTACTTATCGACTTGGCTTTGTCCTCATCCTCACAATAAAATAAAGCTTTATCCGGTTGAAAAGGGGTCAGCTTCACACTAATGTTCATGAAATTGCTTAGTGAATTTTGGATACCCCAACCCCACCCCCCACCCCAGTTGTCCCACAGGTTTTCTCTTGTGCAGACTACAATATGTCCCCAATCATCACTAGTAGGCTCTCTAACACCACAGCTTCTTTTCGAGTTTACCTTACAGGTCTCAATTTCCTTTTCCCTGAGCAAGTTCTCCCTAATTGGTGCTTTAGCTTGCATGCTGCGAGTCCCTGAGTTCTGCACTGTCCTTCGTATTCTCCAATGATTCTCCCCTTTTGCCCCACCTGGGAACGAAACAACTATCTTCACTGTACCTCGATGGAGTCGATATAAGCTTATGAAACTACCCTTGTTGTTGTAACACTGCAGTAGAAATAGAGCATATGATGCCCTGTATTTGCTAAAAAAATTAACTTTATTAGCCTGATTCTTTGCCTTTTTCAGATTCTGAATCATCCAATCAATACCACAAAAATCTATACTAATAGAAAAATAAAATCCCGTAATTCTTCCACTATTGTAACCGAAGCTCCTCCATTGTCAATGCTAAACAAAAAAGACTTGTATTCAAACCGAAGCCTCCGTTGTCTATGGGAATAATCTGCATTAAGAACAGGTAGGTAGTTTTGATCGAAATTGTGCCCATGTCTTTCCTTTGCATGATCCACGAACTGGAAACTACTCTGCTGGTTGCCCATAATCTGTCCATTAGATACTCAATTAAACCCCTCCTGCATGCTAGAGCTGTTCTTCCTCCAATAGTCAACTGAACCAAACAAATCTCTCTTCATCTTCCTCCAATAGTTAACTGAACCAAACAAATCTCTCTTCATCTTCCTCCAATAATTGAGATTTTGGGTGAATCAAAACCACAACTCAAGTAAACCGGGGAGACAATATCAAAACAATAGGGAGAAGACATGACCTTTGTAGTTCATTGGAGAGGACAAATGACTGCTGTAGTTCTCATCTCACGTGAAGCTTAATCTTCAAAATTATATGGCTGTCATTGTCAAAATTCTATTGAGATCTGTAGTGAAGGGAAGAAAACGCATGCTCTAGGAGTTGAACGGATTTTTTCCGGCGAGCAACATGCCCTCACGCGCCGGCATGTGTAGTCGGAGACGCAACTATTGGTGGCATGTGAGGCCCACACGCAGGGTATTTGGCCGCCGGAGTCTGGGCGATGGCAGATTGGCGGTAGGGGGTTCCTTCTATGCCAAAGGTGTCAACAAACTGAGGCCTTACGTGGGTGAACTGAAATCTCAATGAGATTTGCTTTTATGCTGAGTAGAAGAAGCTAGGGATAGTTCTTATTGTTACAGGGGGCTTGGCTTATTGAACAAACTAGCAAAAGTATTATTGGTCGGAATAGAACTAGAAGAGAGGGGAGGACCGGGGTTCCCAGTTGTACCAGTGGGAATAGAACTAGAAAGATGGGAAAAAGGAATATTGCAGGAACTAGGGAGAGAAGTTGGTGGCTGCAAAGTGGGAGAATGTGTAATCAAATCATTTTGTGCTATGCGAGTAACCAAAACAGGCCTTGAGCCTTGTGCATCTGCTGTACCAGTGGGAAAAGGAACAGGAGTGGCACTTGTGACAGTGGCAGCATTGGCAGACTGCAAAGTACACTGAGCAGTCAAAGCAGGTAAAACAACTGACAAACCAGTGGAGAAAGGAGGAATCTGGTTTTGCAAAACTGTGGGGCTGCTTTGTGTGTATTGGGGATCCGGAATACCATTTGTGGTATTGTCTAAAACATGAATTTGATGATTGTAATTCATGTGGCCTTGATTTTGAAGAGGCAAAGAAAGGGAAAAAATCATTATTAATATGACCCGGAAAAGGGTTCTGAAGGAACCGAGCTCTTGCATTATGAACTGATGTTGAAGATTTTCCCGCAAAAATTCTGCAGAAACCGCACAGTGCACTGCAGAACCTGAAGGAACTGAGCTGTGAGGGTTATTTGTGGTGAATGGAGGTGGAACCAGGCTTGAGATGAAATGTGCAAACTGTTGCTGTTGTAATGCCTGATCTTCTGCTATTTTTTTCTGTTTTTGGCATGTAGAACCAGAAAAAATGCTAGATCTGATCTTGGAAGTTGATTTTGTGTAAAAGGAGATTGAATATAACGTTGTGTGTGTGGTGTAAAGTGGTTTTGATGATGGTGGTTTTCCGGGGGAAGAGGGTGGTATTGTGGTTGGGGAGGGTGGATTTGTGGTGGAATGGTGGTGGGGGAAGGGGGTTGGATGGTGGCCGGAATCATTATGAGATTCTTGTTTATCATGGTACGTAGATATATTGACACTTTAGTTATTCTTTGGTTAAAATATATTAGTTGTAACTCTATTAAACCAGATATACAATATATGGTACGTAGATATACAATACATGTGATATCCTAAAAATTAAAAATTACTCATACTACTGAAATAAACCTAGTTAACCCAACTCGCTCAGCTTATTTTATTTCTTATCATCTGTGTATATTTCAAATGAAGGACTGAAATAAACCTAATACTTTCTATCAGAAAAAAATAAAAATTACTCATACTACAACTTATCCTATGATATACACACTTACCCTATTGTGTCCAGCTTGCTTATTTGGTGTGTCAAATGTAACAAGGCATAACTTTTTCCCATCAGGATAAGATGACTACAGTAGACTATTGAATATATTTTAGATTTTAAAGAGTATAATACAAATTAGGAGTCAGTAGATTATACTCACAATACAATGGTTAGGCTTTCTAAGGGCCATTCAACTTTAAAAAACCCACAACTCAAAGTCCTATCTAGGCACTAGTCCTACGGTCCCCCCTCCCACACCCTCTCTCTCCCCTCCCTCCCTTCCTCTCATTTGATTTGAATTAGATCATTCATTTGAATTATATGTATGGAGCTACTATTTTGTCAAGATTGAATGTGAACCCCTTTTTGGCTACTCTCCCTAATATAATGAAAAACAAAGGTGAATGATGTGTTATGAAAAAGCATACCGGTCTTTTGTGAGAATTTTCATGCTATAATTTTTTGTGATCAACTTGCATTATTCTCTAGAATTTTTTGTAGATTTTTGGCAAACCACTAAAATGAATAATCAAGATTTGATGCAGCAACTTCTGATGATACAAATTTTGATCATATATATATATACCATTGAAGACGATCTAATAAATCATTGTCCCTCTCCACAGCAGTGAGGAACCTACAATGATACTTGTGTCTAAGAGACTACCCATGCCTATAACAAATTACTCGTGCATAATACACTAACTTCGCTTACAGCACCAGGTTTGCGGCAATCCGCACAATGATTCTGTTGAGACTACAAATCCCACTTCAGGAAATTGAAACCTCTCAAAGCGATATATATGAATAAGGGGCTACTCCACCCATTGCCAATTGGTTTTGGGTTGGATGCTCCGAACTCTAATATGGTATCGAAGGGAGGCTATTCACTGTATCAAGGCCCAACGGCAACATGGGCTCCGCATCACTCAATATAAACAGTCCACGTGTTATGCTCAAATTAAGGCATGTTGAGAGTTGAGACTATTACTATTACTACTATTATTATTTTTAAAGGTGACTATGATAGTTATTACATCAACATTAGTGGGCGCTGGTCAATGGGCTAAGCCAGGAGCCTATCTTTTTTTATATGTTATGGCCAACACTCGACGTCCTCCACTAAAATATTAAAAAAATAAAAAAATGAGGCTTACGCCTTGATGCAGTTCATGCAAAAGTATCCTCGAGGCTTAAGCCTCAATCAATTAAAGTTTACACCTAGAGGCTATCTTGCCCGAGGCTTGTGAGGCTTAAGCCTTATTTCATATCTAGTGTTATACCCACAAACAAATCCTTCTTCCTTTCACTTCTTCCATTCCTTTCTTATGTTTCTCTGTTTCTTCTTTTACATTGAGTACCTACTATAATATAAAGCAAGGAGAGATTTCCTGTGCTTAAAGCTCTATCACATTTTTTCATTCCAAAATGCATTTCACTTCTCCAATAATGGTTATCAATTTGATACCAACATTCTTGCTACATCTTAATCTTCCCAGACAAATGTTGCCAAAATTGGAGATTGTTTCTTGTCACTTTAGAAAAGAAAACATTATCCAATACACATCGACATGCATCACATATGCCACCAAAGCTATTATATATCTTTCTACATAGATGTTTGTAATATACTTGCAAATTTATTATAAAGTACATATACACATCATATTGATACTTAACTTTCATGATGATTGTGATACACAATTTTTGTTATCTTCTTAGCGTTCCTTTTCTGATATTTTTGGTGATTATTTTATTTTTACTTTTAAGTTGAGGCTAACGCCCCATTCAGCCTACCCACCTCTTCCAAACAAAACGCCTCAACTCCCCCCCACCCCCACCCCCACCCCCACCCCACCCCCCCAAACGAGCTTATTAAAGCATTGGTCTGGACACCATGTGAATTAGTCCAAGAAAATGTAATATCAGACTGGTGTAAAACAGCACAATAAACAGAAAGGTAGCTTATAGAAAACTAAAGAACCGATTGATAAATTAGTGAATAAATGCAACATTACCTGACTGTCAGAGGGGGATTGACAGCATCATCCTTAGAATCATCGTGGCTTGTCAGTGAGACGAGGACACCCTGCAAATAATCTGTTTCTCCGTCTAGTGCTTTCAACCATTCACTCTCATCTATGATCTCATGCATATATTTACTGTACATGTCTGCGGGAGAAAAATTCTTAAGCATTGGGCAATTAGAAAAGATGATGGTTTCTAATTTGGGTCCGACTAGTAAACTACCAAAAATGCTAACCAATTCAGGTAGGTCTACAAGTAATATCTTCTTCAAGGCTGGGAGGAAGTCAGAATCAGCTTCCAAGCTGGAAGGATCCGCACTTACTAGGCTTTTGACCTTGGGGCAATTTTCAACTATAAGCTCTTTTAAGTTTATGAGATTACGCAGCAATTCCAAATTGAAAATCATAGTCAACTCGGGGCATGTATGAAGCGCCAAGATCTCCAGACAGGACAGACAATGGCTTACAATTGGCCCTTTCCAAATCCTCTGTAAATTCTTCATGTAATGAACACTCAAGTAACGTAGCGATCCAAGTACAGGTTTTCCAACATTATCACATTCTTGATAGAAGTCACCTCCATCCACAATGGTGTTCATCTCATTGCATTCGATCACCAAGCAGAAGTTTAACTGATGCATCTCATCTATCTTGAATGCAGACAATTTCTCAATAGTCCATTGCCGGTCAAGGAACAAAGCCCTGGCATGTTTAAGTGCCTTGCCTATTCTATCCACGCTTCCCTTGCCATTCACATATTTCACACATTTGTCTAATTTCTCAAACACACTCTGAAGGTTATGTGGTAGACTAGATATAATATGCTGTTCGTGACGGCCAACAGTCAATCTGAAATTTGACAAATTTTGAAAAACGCTGCCAGGAAGTTGCAGGAACTTTTGCAATAGCTCAAGTGTTGGAAAATACAGTTCCAGTTTTCCCAAGTTTCTCAGCAGAGGCAACTCGTTGATGATAGCTTCCACCTCTGCATCCCACCACTCACAGTCCGGATCCACGAGGATGCTTAATTCTTTCAGGTGAGAACATTTTGACAATGTTGCCCTTGGAATTATTGCGTTGATTCCCTTCCTTTCTATGTAGTTATCTGCACATCTGAACAAGGACACCTTCAAGCGTTCCAATTGAAGTAGCCCTATAATTTCCATGGGCAAACACATTAGCTCCGTTCCTTCAAGATCAAACACCTTAAGTTCCTTAAGTTTTCCGATTTCAGACGGCAATTCTCTTAAGAGAACACAATTTCTCAAGAAGAATTGACGAAGTTCAGTCAAACTAGCAATGGATCGTGGCAAAGTTTTTATGCTTGTATTGGACAAATCTAGAACTTGGAGAAGAGGCAAGCTCTCAAAGAAGGAATCAGGAATCTCCGTTAAATCGTGGCTTTGTTCCAAGACCAATTTTTGCAAGAAAGGATGGTTGAGCTTTTTTGGCAACTCTTCTATATCCCTCAAGTTGATCTCCCGGGCAATCCAATCTTTAATTAAACACGATGGCTCTGGATTCAATAACCCACCTTCAGTTTCTGCTTCCATCGGAACAAAATCTTCTTCAACAACCTCTACTATCTCTTCAGTAGCTTCAATAATGTTTTGAATGAACTTCAACTCATCTCTGTAAATTGCAGCCAAAACAGGAAATAAAGCAAAATCAGGATAAATTGATTATGACAGCATTATAGCAAATAAAATTACAAGTTGTCGTCATTGGAACAAATTGATGAGGATGTAGATTGGAAGATATGAATAATGGAAACTATCCTAAATATACATCAGAGGAAGTGAGGTCAAGTTAGTGACACCTGGCATTATAAATCACAAGACCAAGGCTCCATTTGATAGCAAAATGGAAAATGGTAGGAAAAAACAACTGATTTGTGTGAGAAGCTGGAAAATAAGTTGCGGCCTCCGGTGGAATTTTGTTCTTCCGCAACTCATTTTACAACTTTTCACACAAATCAATTGTTTTTTCGACCATTTTCTATGTTGCTATGAAACGGAACCTAAATATTTCAATTTCTTTTTGCTAGAATGCCCTTGCTCACACTCACTCAATGAACTAGTCACTTAAATATTTAACCTAGCCTAATTGCTTCAACTTAAATGAGCTATATATTGATAGCAAGAATTTTTAAACGGGTCATACAAATACAACTAAGGCGTCGTTTGATAACAATATGTAAAATGATAAGAAAAACGCTTGACTTGTGTAAAAAGTTGGAAAATAAGTTAAGGCATATGATAATATCTCTTCATCTCATGCTCATTTTTATGAGTAAATGTCCTCCATCATTCATTATTTTTTGTGAAATTTTTTTCTTCTCCAACCCCCAAAAAAAAAAACAAACAGATTTTTCAGATTCAGTTTTCATACTTCAAAACCATTCTTCAAACCAACATTCAAATAAGGAAACAAACGCACAAGTCTCCATAAAATACACCTTTTGTCCATATCATTTAGATATAGGTATTTTTATAAAATAAGAGGGTTAGGGCAAAATTTTCCAAATAAACATTCGTATGTTCAAACAAACAACACCAGCAAAGCAAACAAATTTTCCATACTTCAGAATCAGATGTCAATCTTCAGATTCAGCATTCAGACAACCAAAGAATCCCACCTAGGGTTGTTTTCGGTTTCTAAATCTTCCAAACCTAAACCCAAACCAAACTTTTTTATTTCGATTCGGTTTTATTCAGTTTCAATATATATATATATTTAAAAAATAAAGAAATTGTAAGACAACACTTATTTTGATCAAAAATAATAACTATAATACTTGCTCATACTTATTTTGGACAAAAAAAATATTACATCTTACATTTATAATATAACCCCAATATTTATGATGCTAAAGGAATCGATTTTTCACTAGACTTTGTAAATTTTAAGAACAAGAAATTTTAGATAGTGAAGTAACATTATTATTAAATCAAATGTTTAATATTCGGTTTAGTTTAGTTCGATTTAGTTTTACAACATCATACCCCAAACCTGAACTAAATATATTTTGTTTCGGTTTTTTACAAATGGGTTCGGCCATTAGATTTTCGGGTTCGCCACCACCCTTACTCCAAATATGAATAAGAGAAAAAAAAATAAAGAAGACAGAATTGGCATACCCATCCGCTTGGTTCTGCAAGTCAAATCCCTCCAAACGAGAGGCAAAAGAGAGTGCATCACTCCACCCTTGGATCTTGTCCGTCAAATTCTCGCGTCTTCGACAACCAGTTTTTGAATTTAATTGATCTTCGAACCTAGCAAATCCCTCTTCTATTCTTTCTTTTTCGTCACAGAAAAGAGGCAAAATCGCATTTCGCTTGCATTCAACCATCATCTCCAGCTGGTCAAGGCACCATTTGGAAGAAGCGTAGCTCTTCGACAACACAACCACACAAAATTTCGACCGTTCGATTGCTTTCTGCAGATCGAACTCAATATCGTCGGATCCCTCGATCGGATCGCCATCTCTGAAGATACGAAGACCCGACTCCACCAGAGCTTTATACACCCAATCGGTACTGTTCCGATCTACCTGACTGAGGCTGAAGAAGATGTCGTAGCTATATTCTACAGATTCTTTTGCCCTAGCCATTGAATTGATCTTCAAGCTAGCTGCAAGACTACTCCATAAGAACCAATAAGTCAACGCCCTATTTTCTTCAAAGATGAAAGGCGGTATGTGGGTTAGAAATAAGGGTATTCAATAATGGCGATGATAACTGCCCTTATTTTATCGCCGGCTACTTTACCTACCCTACTTTTATAAAAAAAAAATTATAACTTTTATCACAAATATTTCATTCCACTACTTTTTAAGTAAAAAATATAATTATCTTAATATTCTTTTAATCTTTTATTTTTAAGAGAGTAATTTTATTAATATTCGTTTAATATTAAGTATGTTAAACTTTATTAATAACTTAAATTATGGGTTATTTTTTAAAATATTCATCTAATTTATAATGAATAAATGTGATACTTTATCTTTTCGTTAGCACTCACTTATTATATACTATTTGAATAATAACTAAAGTTTTTGTCTATTTTTTAAAATATAGCCGTTCAATTTATGATAAATTAGTGTGGTAATATTTAATCGTCATTGGGTACTCGTTCAATATTAAATATTTGATATTTGAACAGATTTGTGGGTATAAATTTTTTTTATCACAATAAAAATTAAAATTACCAAATTATTGTTGCGTCATGAAGTAGATTGGGTCCCTTAACTTATTTACTTTATTATTCGTCTCAGATAAATAGGTTATAAAAAAAAAAAAAATATATATATATATATATATTTTTTCTCAAATAGTTATATCTCCTATCTCAAAGTGATGGCTCCCACGTTAACTTTGCACTTCATTATTAGAATACACTAAATGTCTCAATCAATAATTAATTATACAATTTATTTTGTATTCTGAAATTTAATTGTTACGTTAATTATAACCTAAAAAAAATATATTATAAAAAAATGACAGAGCAGACATTGTTTTTATAAGTAAT
This sequence comes from Lonicera japonica, assembly GCA_021464415.1. NCBI lineage: Eukaryota > Viridiplantae > Streptophyta > Magnoliopsida > Dipsacales > Caprifoliaceae > Lonicera > Lonicera japonica. The sequence goes on from CM038467.1 coordinate 49,618,694, forward strand.
TAATTAAGTATATATATTATACATTAGTAAATCATACGTATTATTTTTAGAATAAAACCATTTAATTAAACACAGTAATAATATGTACCATGTTAAAATTATTATAAATAGATTTTCTTAAATTAATTTATTGTCAAAGTTTAAATAAAATATTACTGGGAGAGTCTTTATTATTATGCCGTTAAGAAAGGATTCTCATATTTTTATATTATAAATTCATTTAATGTACTTGAACAATATATGTGTGTGGTAACAAATAAAAGAAATGTTTATTATATACTACAATTATTAAGGCGCAGTTTGTTTATTATATATATACTACAATTATTAAGGCGCTGTTTGGTAAATGTTTTTTTTTTAAATTTTAAAAATTAAATTTAAAATTAACTTTATTTTTATATTTTTTAAAATTTATTTTATTTTATTTTTTCTCTCTAAATTTTTTTTTAAAATACCATAACTTTAAATCCAAAAATTAAAATTAGATAAAAAATATATATTTGAAACCTATTTGTCGAGATCTATAAAATAAGATCTATTGTAACTATTTTATAAAAAAAAATTAAGAAATTTTTTTTTTGGTTGAAAAAAACTCAAACAAAAACCAAATTCACTTTTCAACATATTTCCAAATTCTACCAAACGTACACCATATTTTAAAAACTCCAACTTAAAAATTTAACTCAAAACATTAACCAAATATCACATAAATGCTTATTTATTTTTAAGAAATTATATATAGGAGTTGTATGGATAAATATTTTTTTGGTTCCACTCATAAATTTTTACATAATACCTGTCAAACGCCACAATATTTAATATAGAAGATTGGTAACGAGGATAGTATTTTTCTTAAGGAAAGGAAAAAAAAAAGGAGGATGATTTAGACTTAGGTATTTTTATAATGAACGAAATTAGATTTATATATTCTTTTATTTTAAAATTAGACTTTGGTGTAATTCTATCCACCTCGATTAAAGTTTAAGGGTGTATTTGGCAACCCCAATTCCATACTATGGAATTGGAATTGGGGAATTGTTTTAGAATTCTATTATTTGAATATGTTAAAAGGTATAGTTTTAGAATTTTATTGGAATTCTAAAACTACAAATTGTAAATTAAAGATTGAATTGTAATTCTAATTTTAAATTGGATACGTTAGAAGGTATAGTTTTTTTAATTCTAATTTTTATTGAATTATAAAAACTTTACAAATATTAATAAATGATAATAATTCACCGTCACCACTCATATCACCCCCACCCTATACACCCCCCACCTCACCCCACTGTAGCAGCAGCAACCCCCCACCCCCTAGGCAGCTCTTCGCATCACCCTATTTTGGAAATAAAAAAAAATTAAAAAAGAGTGGAAGAATTAGCTACACACTCATATCACCCTGCCCCAACCCGAGCAACAACAAAGAACCCCCCCCCCCCCCCCACCCACCCACCCCAACCCCACACAAAACAAGCCTTCACAACACACTTTGTTTCAAGAGAAAAAAAGTAGCTATACAAACACATACACATAAATACATACATATATACACACACACATATATATGTAAAACATATGTACACCTGCAACCCCCCCCCCCTCTCACCTATTTAATCTTTCTCATTATAAAAGACTTTTACATATACAAGTGTGTATATATATTACATATATGTACATATCCATTAAATATAATATATATATATACACATACATACACACATACATATATGTATACAAACTATATATATTAAATGAATCTTAGCTAACCGCCTTATTGTTTATTTAAAGTTTCAAATGAATTTTACAATTTAGCCAAATAAAATAAATTTTGAATTATGTTAGAATTTCAAATGAAAACTAAGCACAATCCAAACAATGGTATTGCAATTCTTGGAATTGTAATACTATAGAATTCTAATTCTAATATAATTCTAAAACTATGTATCCAAACACATCCTAAATAGAATTTAATCATGTGCAATTTAATTTAATTTAATCATAGTTTAATTTGTATTGTTTCGATCTCGATGACTAAGACTGAAGAAGATGTCGTAGTTATATTTTACAGATTCTTTTGCTCTAGCCATTGAATTGATCTTCAAGCTAGCTGCAAGAGTACTCCATAAGAATGTATAAGTCAACACCCTATTTTCTTGAAAGATAAAAGGTTGAATGGGTGGTGAAAATAAGGGCGGTGATAAAATGCCCTTATTTTATCGTCGGCTACTTTACCCACCCTATTTTTATAATTTTTATCACAAATATTTCATTCCACTACTTTTAAGTTAAGAAACATAATTATTTTAATATTCTCTTAGTCTCTTATCATTGAGATAGTAATTTCATTATACTCGTTCAACATTGAGTATGTCGAACTTCATTAATATCTTAAGTTATGGGCCATTTTTTAAGATATTCATCTAATTTATGATAAGTAAATGTGATAATACTCTCCTATCATTGGGAGAGTATTTTCATTGGCACTTGCTCGATATTGAACATCTACTACTTGAATAATAACTAAGGTCCCTGCCCATTTTTAGAGATATACTCGTCCAAATTATGGTGAGTATCTCCATTAGTACTCGCTCGACTTAAGTTCGAGGTGCAAAATGGAACAAAATAAATTTAGGGTGCAATTTAAAAGCAAGACCAAATTTTGGGGTGCAAATTGATCATTTATATTTATTTTTAACGAAAACACATTAAATCCCCACAGTTCTTTGGGTTTATGGATCCCCCCTCAAGAATTTTACCAAACATTTTACCCCTTTCATTACACTATATTCCAATATGTTGAAAAAACATCCAAAATATGTCGAAGAATGTCACGGGACTTGCATGTGATCATCTACATAATTAATTAACAAGTTCACTAAAATATTGGGTTGTTTAATTGTACTCACTAAACTATTATTTTTTTTCAATTTACCCACTCATTTATTTATTTGATTCAATTTGCGCATTAATTATGACATAATAAGTTAAAAATCCTAATATAATTTGACATGTACAATTCACGTGCGAGACAAATTGATCTTTCAGCACCCTAAATATTTCCCTCCATTCTCTTCGAATAGTTTTTTAATAAACACATGTGCACACCACCTGAGGTGTGTTACACATGTTTTTTTTGGCACCAAACTAGTTGGAGAGAATGGAGGGAAATTTTTAGGGTGTTGAAAGACCAATCTACCCTCCTACATGAAACGCACATGTCCAATTCTGTCAACATTTTAGACGGATCCTAATAGATTGGTAAATTCAAACAAATAAATGGATGAGTAGGTAAATTGAAAGTATTAATAATTTAGTTGGTAAATAAAAACAACTTAATAATTTAGTGGCATCTAGTGTAATTTACTCAAAATTTTATGTAAATGTGCATGAAAGGAAAAAATATATATCACCACTACTGATTTACTAAATATAAATCCAATCTAAGTCTCCCAATCTAAATATAAATCCAAAATTGGGTAACCTGGAGCCTAAATTTCCTAAAAAACGAACAAGAAGAAGACCAAAGAGGATGAGAAGGGCTAGTGGAGTTATTTCAACCAAAATTCCTATAAATTAGTGCCATACAACAAACCTCACCAAGTTGAGGAGACAACAAAACTTTTTTGAGAAATGAAAATTGTTGAAATTTAATCACTTAAGTGTCATGTCAAATCATCAAGATTTAAATTAAAAACAATTAAATCGCATACTTGGATCCATGATAAACAAATACGGAATACGAGGATCGATCACAATAACAGCACGGATTGAGCAAGTATGTGGTCTTCCTCAACCAAATCGCCTCAGTATCTTAATGAGAATTTTGGTTCTCTTCTAGACGGGGAAAAGAGAGCCGTATATTGATTTGGTGTATTAGGGACCATAACCCTAATATCTACTTTATATACGGTTTAATTAGGGTTCTCATAAAATCCTGACAAGCCCATATAATGTATCTACACATTTGGCCCACATTTATTTGAGTAGCCTATGGGCTTAACTAAAAATTAGCCCATTAATTTAAATAGTAAATATAATTGAAATATTATAATATGTTGCCCGCATAAATTTTCTAACAATCTCCCACTTGGGCTACATATTATTCTTGAAACAATTATATTACAGAATTCTTTAAGCGCGCATCCGTATGCTATTTATTCTTAAACTTCTCTTTAAACAATCTGGTCTATCTCATTTACAATCAATAAAATTATTGCAATTTTTATCACACTAAGGACATGACTAAACAACGATTATTATCATACTAATACACTTAATAATATAGATCAAATGTGGATGAGTAGCATGGAAATTACATGCAATGTGATCTTAAATATGTCTATTTTCAACTAACTCAACTTTAATGAGATCAACATTGACCCTCCAAACTTTATGTTAAATCACAATGGAAGAAAAAATAAACATTCAGAGTTAAGACAAAAATAAACCATGTTCTTTATTCTGCAGAAAATATGCGTTTAAATAAAAGAGCATACATGATACAAACTACCACTAAACCAGCACATTATTGGATAACACCAAACTCATATGAGCAATATGCTCATAAAATGCCATGTGTGTTAAGCCTTTAGTGAATGGATCTGTATTTATTGAGTTTTTGCATATATGCTCTGTACACACGATAACTCTGAACTCTTTTTTAACAACAAAAAAAAACTTGATATTTATATGTTTTAGACTTCCAAAAGATTTCTGTTGTTGTCAAATATAATACAACATATTTATTGTCATAAAATATCTTTAGTGGTTTTTTGACACTATCCATAATCCGCAACCTAGTGACAAAGTTTCGTAACTATATCTCATTCTAGAATTGAAATCATAATACCAAATGATCTTTGACTAATCTGATTTATATATATAAGCATGTAATCATTTTATTCTCTTTAAATACTGTATAACCTTTTAATTGACTGCTTTCCGAAGATATATATTAGGGTTACTTAAATATTTACCAAATATCCTTACTATGAACGCTAAACCAAGATGAGTACATACTTTATGATACATCAGACTCCCTACAATTAATGCATAAGAAATCTTTTGCATATGTTTCTTTTTAACCTTATTTTGGGGCACTGGCTGAGACATAAATTGTCTCCTTTAGCAATGGTAGTATCTTCTAAATGATAGTGTTTCATGCCAAATTTAATAAGAATTCTTTCAATATATCTCTTTCATGATAACCTTAGGACACTCGACAATAATGTAGATGTATTTGTATTCTTAATACAAAAGAGATATTATTAACATAAAATACCAAGAAAATAATGTTGCTCTCCCACTGAACTTACGATATACATAATCATTAACCGGATTTACCTCAAAACCGTACGAGATAATGTCTTGATGAAGTTTGTGATACCATTGATTGAAAACTTCCTTAAAGATATAGATGTATTTCTTTAATTTCACTTTTTCTTGAGATTGTTGAGTTTGCTATTTAAGAAGTTTTTCAACATTGTCTTGATAATCCTTATCTGCATCTGAAACAATGTAAGGAATTTGTTCCCAATCATTGTCAATAACTTGAAATTTAAATAAATTCATCCTCAAAGAGAATGTTTATCTTCCCCCTGAAACTATCCTCAAGAAATCTGGCATTTTTCGTCTTAATAAAAGATTTATTTGTGGGATCGCAAAATTTATAATCTCTCGATCTTTTAGTGTATCTAACAAAGTAGTAGATAATTGTTTTTTAGTCCAATTTCTTTTCTTTGTAGCCTTATTACAACTAGGCAACCTATTTTAGCTATCACTTTGATATAACACTGTTTAAAAAATATACTGCAGTCTTTAAGCGTTTCTTCCTAGAAATATTATGGTAGAGAATAATGATTAATCATGCTCCTTACCATATTCTTAAGCTTTTATTTTATCTCTCAGCAATACTATTCATGCTGGGTCTATCTAGCATGGTGTACTGTGAGACGATTCCACATTTTTTTAAAAATTTTACAAAGGTCCAGAACATTGTTTATCTCATCGTTTATATCTACCGTAGTATTCACCACTACAATCAGATTTCACGGCTTTAATTTTCTTTCCTAATTGATTTTCAACTTCGACTGTGAAAGTCATAACGATGTCTAAAGATTGTAATTTCTCATTAATTAAATATAGGTACCCTTAATAATTGTAATGAACATAATAAAATACTGTTAACCATTCTAGAAGGCCGTAGAGAATAGTTTACAGATATTCGCATGAATTAGTTTTAAGACACTTGAACTCCTTATGGCACCTAGTTTCCTTATGTTTGTCTATTTCTCCTTTACACATTCAATACAGATTTGAAAATTTGTTAAATCAAGGAGTTTCAAGAATTTCGCAAGTCTCTTGATTCTCTATCTGGAGATATGTCCTAAATGCTTGTGTCATAACATAAAAAAAATTCTCATTAATAATTAATTTACGTTTTGTATCACGTGAATCAATTTAGAAGGTTTCATTACATGAGTTGATTGTATCCGTATATAAGTTATCAATTAAAGAGCTAGTAGCAAAATATTTTAATCTTGAAAAAGATTAATTTTATTATTTTCAAATGAACAAGAATAATCGTATTTGTCCAAATGAAAATAGAAATTATATCTAAATGACAGTACCATATAAATCTATCTCAAATCTAAAAAATAATCAGTGTTTAATGATGACCTAAAATTCCTTAAAACCTTAACTATAGGTCGCCATTGCTCTAATAGATAAATCTTTTAACATCAATTGACTTTTGGCTCCACATGTAACCTCTAAACACACTTATGTGAGTAGTATCATTAAAATCTACGCACCAAGTAATCATATATACATAAGTTAAACTAATAAACGAACAAACCCTAATGAGAAGTAAATTCTACTTTTCATGCCAAGTGGTGTATTTAGAACATTACTATGTCTAAATTTCTTGCAAAGGTAACTAACAAATATTTTATCATATTTCTTTTACAATTACTATAGTGTTGTTCGAGCTGTAACTTCTTAACCTTTATCTTTTTTTTGTCATTTAAAGGTGTTTGCTAGATGAACACTTTCTGTCTTTTATTGCAAAATCTTTTCTTCTTCTTGCATACCTTGAGATATGAGTTCATTAAGAGATCATTTATCCTTATAAGTATTGTAACTCATTGTAAACTAACTGTATTGTGCGGGTAAAGAAATAAAGAACTGAATGCACCAGCAAGTCATTAGACAGCCCTAACTTTAGTGCCTTTAGTTTGAAAGTGATATTAGACATTTCCCTACTGTACTTCCCCTATGTTCCCTTTTTCTTTAGACCTTATTGAAACAAGACTAGTCAAAATATTACTTATTTCAGTCTTTTCGTTTTTAGCAAACGTTTCTTTAATTTCTTTAAGAAATTAAGTAGCATTTTTCTTATGAAGCCCCAAAATTTTTTTGAATAAAAACATTATATTTCCAATTCTTAAAATTTGTGCCATTAAGTACCGATACCAAATTTATATTGGCATATATATAAAGCATAACTAAAAATTGAATAAAGAACAAATTATAAAAATTACAAACATACAATTAATATACATGTCATAACATATTAATAAACAACATATATGAATGACACAATTATCTAAATTATCAATAATGGGTCCACATCACAAGATACCTAGTACAACATTAATATTTAGTCTTTTGAGAGAAATATTAACTTGTAATTGGCCATCTCAACATAGTAATCAAATATAGAAGACAAATCTTGTCAAATAATAGGACTTCCTTTAGGTCGACATATTATTCACATGAAAAATTTGATTGTTATATTATATTTATTACTACAGGTGTACATGTTATTCGACCAAACAATAACCTTCCTTTAGGCCGATTATAATTCGCATAAATAACACACACATCTTAATATTTCAAAACAAACAAATTTACGCGATAAAGGTTACTTTAGCAACTTATCGTTTCAATTCATTTATTTTAAAAATATCAGATGATTTGTACTTCGCATCCTTATGATCTAAAAATATATATTGTATTTATGAGATTTGTAGAGCGCAACCTTATATATCCCACAATAACGCGTACTGCAATTTTGGATTACTGGTAGTCTGGGAGCTTGCGTACCCGAACGAGACTGTAATAAGTACTCTCAACACAATAATCAAATGTTGATAATAATTTCTGTCAAATAATAAGCCTTTCTTTGGACACACTTATTACTTACATGTAAACCTGATAATTATCAAACATTTATTCTCGCATGCGTGTTTATTATTCTACCAAATAATAATCTTCATTTGGGCTGATTATTAAATGCATAAATAATAATCACACAAATATCAAAAAAAAAAATCCATTATTTGGCCAAACGATAACTTTCATTTGAGCCGATTATTGATTGCACAAATAATAAATATCATTATCTTAAATAAATAATAAAATTTATCCTTTTACCCCTTTCAAAAGATTACTGTCATATATATATATATAAATAAATCAATTTGCACACACACACACACACACATATATATATATATATATATATTTTAAACAAACCAATACATATATATATTAAACAAACTTATATATATATATATAAAGTTACTGTCCAGAACAACCATATATATATGTATAAAATTATATATAATAAAATTATATATTTATAATAAAATTATATATATATATATATATCCAAATAATGTCACATTAAAATAAAAGTAGACAACTATGTCACATTAAAATAAAACAACTCTTGAGGCAACTATTCCGCAGAAGATAAGATTTTATTTTATTTATTTTATTTATTTTATTTTATGGTTTTGCCAAAAGTCAAATTGATCACCCTCATAAAAATTGATTAACATATATATAATTTAATTAATAGTACTTCCGTAATCAATTAATTAGCCGTTGTCAAATCGATTAATAATACTATATATATAAGTCAAACCACATCATATCAATTATATACATATTGGGGAAGGATATAAAGAGAACCATTTATTTAATCTTTAAATGCGGACCAATCATTTTGAGAGAGTAAACGGATGATTTTTTTTTATGAAACTTGGTGAAGATGATCTCCATGATTAGTAGATCATCTCTACCAAATTTTATCGAAAAATTCAACCGGAAAGTGAGTTATCTAAACATCTTAAATTTTAACGGTTAGAAACACACATATATCAATTTTTTAGTTAACCCTCTTCCCGATTAAATTTTTCGACAAAATTTGGTAGAGGTGATCTACTAATCATGCAGATCATATTCGCCAAATTTCATCAAAAAATTCATTTATATACTCCCTCAAAATGATTGGTCCACATTTAAGGACAAAAAAATTAGTCCTCTTAAGACCCCCCCTATACATATTAACCAAAAGACAACACATAGCAATCACATGTATAAATTATAAAATAATTATTATTTTAATAATTATTAATTAGATAAAATAAAAACATATCTAAAAATAGTTAAATAAATAAAGAAACTAAGAGCATGATATTATAGTATATTCAATACCGAAGTAAGTGACCACAATATATCCAAAAAAAAAAAAAATATTTCGTTTATGCTTTTTTTCGTAATCATTCTTTGGCTGTGCTAACCAAATTATTCAATATTTTTTTTTAACTCATATTAAGGCTAGGGTATATACTTCATTCTTTGTCTGTGGTTTCTATTCCCGCTTCTCTATGTGTATTCACATTTTCTTATTATGAAGATAATCTTTTTTCAAATAATATATTGGTAATGTTTTGATAATCTATATTATAAAGTATCATTTTTGACCAAAACATTATCCAAAAAGTACAAGAATGTAATGGTTAAAAATACACATATTATGGTGTGCATTAGTTTTACACATTTGAATGAGTTTTATACACACATCAAGATATCGCATCAATATTAAAGGACTTACATCAATAATATACACATAATAAACTTTCATACGCCAATAATTTTGTCTACATTAAAAATGCCATAACTTAAAATAAAAAATTCAAAATTTAATAAAAACTTAATATTTAAAATATACTAATCAAGATTAATTAAACAAGATTTGTCACAACTATAGAATTATGTAAAAAAAAATAAGAAAAGTTACTGAGTAACATTTAAGAACGTGTTTTTGGATTATTTTCAAATCATAGTGAGAGACGTGGTTGGACTATTTTCACATTTGTTTTTGACTTATACCAATAATATATACACAATAATTTTGTTTACATTAAAAATGCCATAACTTAAAATAAAAAATTCAAAATTTAATAAAAAATTAATATTTAAAATCTACTTATCAAGATCAATTAAACAAGATCTATTACGATTATAGAATTATGTAAAAAAAATATCAAGAAAAGTTACCGAGTAACATTTAAGAACATATTTTTGGATTATTTTCAAATCATAGTGAGAGACGTGGTTAGATTATTTTCACATATGATTTTGAGGTTAATTTCTTAAAATAAAAAATTCAAAATTTAATATTTAAAATCTACTAATCAAGATTAATTAAACAAGACCAATCATGACTATAGAATTATGTAAAAAAAAAGCAAGAAAAGTTATTGAGTAACATTTAAGAACGTATTTTTGGATTATTTTTAAATCATATTGAGAGACGTGGTTGGATTATTTTCACATCTTTCTTTGAGTTTAATTTATTAAAAAATTATTTTGCCAAAATCAAAATAAGATACAAAAAAAATAAGATTAAAAGATTATTTAAAAAATTAAAAACAAGTCATGAAGATATGTTAAACTTAAGTTTCGGTTGTTCAAAACGTTAGATTAGGCTAAACAATAAGTTTAACATAGACTTATCGATATTTGTCGATTTAAATTCATTACACATTATTCTTTTTTATCATATTATAAAATTTTATTTATTTTATTATGCCGGATAGCACAGATATACCCTAAAGTCACATTAAAATAAAAGTGAACAACTCTTGAGGCAACCATTCCGCAGAAGATAAGAAAGATTTTTTATGGTCTTGCCGAAAGTCAAATTCATCACCCTCATAAAAATTGATTAACATATATATAATTTAATTAATAGTAATTCCGCAGCCAATTAATTTGCTGCAGTCAAATTCGATTAATAGTATTATGTATATATCAAACCACAACACATTAAATATATATATATATGGGAAATTTCAGGTGCGGATTACTGTTCACGGATGAACAGTACGGATTGGTCCATTTGGCACGCTTCCCGATGAAATTTTTTGATGAAATTTTGTGGGGATGTTCTTCATCGTGTCTAGAACATCTCCACCAAATTTCATCAAAAAATTCAACCGGAAAGTGGGTTAACTACGTGATTGAAAAATATTGGATTTTATAAATCTATTTCTGGACCAATATTTTTCAATCACGTAGTTAACCCACTTCCCGGTTGAATTTTTTGATGAAATTTGGTGGAGATGTTTTAGACACGATGAAGAACATCCCCACAAAATTTCATCAAAAAATTCCATCGGGAAGCGTGCCAAATGGACCAATACATACTGTTCATCCGTGAACAGTAATCTGTATAGGAAATGGACTCTATATATATATATATTCGGTACATTTCGAATGCAGCCGAAAACTTACGGATCGGAGATGTTCAACTGTCAAAGCAATAAAGTAATAAAGAGATGTGCTTGTCAGCAAACAGCCCCATTCCATGCGCTTAAAAAAATCTCTCTACAAAATAATAACTCTCAGTATCTCTTCCTCTTTACAAAATTCTTAATGGGTTTAAGAATTTCGAAATTGTAATTGTGTTCAATAAAACTCGAAATTCTTAATGGCTTCAATCAAATTGAATAAAGCTGGAAATTCTTAATGGGTTTAAAAATTTCGAAATTCTAGTTGGGTTCAATAAAACTTGAAATTCTTAATGGGTTCCTTAAATCGAAATTCTCAAAGCATTCTCATTTGAAAAATCAACATATTCAAGCCCTTAATCAAACAACCTAAAGCCCTAGATATGAAAATCGAGTGCGGCACATTGATAGAGAAGACAGAAACTTATTTGAAATGAAAATATCAAGGCGAGAGAGAGATGCAGCGGCGTCGGAGGAGAGAGGAATGCAGCGGGAATGGATGAGAGAGGGAAAGCTACAGTGCAGTGCATGGAGTGAGAGGAGGAGAGAGTTAGTAAGAGCTATTGTTTTGTAAAGAGGATGAAGTAGGGGTGTTAAGTCCAATCCGAAAACCGACCGAACGGACCGAACCGATCTGGGCCGATTTATAACCTCGAACCGAAAGAAAACCGAAACCAAAAACGAGAAAACCGAAAAGTTTGGTTCAGGTTTGGGACAAGCTAGTCCAAAACCGAACTAAACCGAATTGAACCGAACCGAATTATGTATAATAAAATAAAAAAATGTTAATATATACTCTAAGGTCACACATTAATTATACTATAATATAAAAAAAATGATTTTTTATAAGAATATATTCTTTATTAATTGTATATTGTGATAATCTAAAAAAAAAGAAGAAGTCATTAACATGTAGCCTTATTATTGAATTAATTACACAATGCTAAGATTTTTTTTATCACATACATGATGTCAAGATAATTCATCATTTTATTTAATATGTTTTATTTTTGTAAATGTACAAATAAAATAATAACTAAATAGAAAATATGTTATCTATATGTTTGCTCCTTATCTCTAAAAAACCATGACTTTAATTTAAATATGAACTAGAAATTAGGTAGAAGGGCTTATTATACATTGATTTTTACCAAAAATCCAATGAATAATATTTTTTTGAATGAAGGGCCTATTTTTAATTGGTAATTTGAATGAAGGGCCTATTTTTAATTGATAATTAGTGTAAGAGGCCTATTTTGTTTTATATTTTAAATGAATGTATTTGAATAAATTTAAATATCATTTAATTAATAAAAACATGTTATGTATTACCTAAATTACCCCTTTTTATGAAATTTTCACAAAAAATATGGACTGCAAAGTTCATATTGCAATAAAATATGAACTGCAAAGTTCATATTGCAGTGAAATATGTACTGCAATATGAACTTTGCACTAAAAATATGGACTGCAAAGTTCACATTGCAGTAAAATATGGACTGCAATATGAACTTTGCACTAAAAAGATCGACTGCAAAGTTCACATTGCAGTGAAATATGGACTGCAAAGTTCATATTGCAGTGAAATATAGACTGCAAAGTTCATATTGCAGTCCATATTTTAATGCATATTGATATTTTTTTAGTTTATTTTAAGGGTTGGGATGTCATTTTATAATGAAAAAAAAAGACACATATCATATTATCAATAAAATAAAAAATAGGCCCTTTATTTAAAAAAAAATTATTCCTTGGCCTTAGTGTGAAAATCTTTCTCTAATAAGCCCTTTTTTTTAATTGCCCCAAATATGAATCATTCTTATATTATTATTAGTAATACATTGTTATGTTAAATTGATTTATAATAACAATTTGTCAAAATCAAATAAAATCGAACCGAAAAGTTTGGTTCGAGTTTGAGTTTCGAAGATTTAGGTGTTGTTTGGTTGATGTTTTGAGTTGAGTTTTTTAAGTTGAGTTTTTTTTAAAATATGGTGTTTGGTAGAATTTTGAAATACGTTGAAAAGTAGATTTGTTTTTTTTTAAAGTTTTTTCAAACCAACTAAAAATCTCAAAAAAAAATTTCAAAAAATAGTTACAATGGATCTTATTTTATAGATCTCAACGAGTATGTTTTAAATATATATTTTTTATTTAATTTTGATTTTTGAATTTAAAGTCATAGTGTTTTAAAAGTTTTTTTAGAGAGAGAAAGTAAAGTGAAATAAATTTTGGGAAGTGTGAAAGTAGAGTTGATTTTAAGTTGAGTTTTTAAAATTTTGAGAAAAAAAAAAGCAACCAAATAGGGACTTAGAAACTAAAATCGAATTAAATCGGAATTAAATCGAAACCGAAATTTTACATATAATTTGGGTCTAAAATATCTTAATTTCTATCTCGATTAAAATCGAAAACAATGCAGGAGGAAGTAGAAATTTCACTGTCTATTTTTTAAGTGAAAGGAATGGGGCTGTTGGGTAGCAAGTACATCTCCTTATTACTTTATTGCTTTGACCGTTGAACATCTCCAATCTGTAAGTTTTCGTCCGCATTCAAATTCTCCCTTATATATATTAACCAAAAGACAACACATAACAATCACATGTATATAAATATGCTCTGACAACCCACGGCTCACAGTTTTATTTTATTGTATTATTATTTTTTTAATCCTTAATTGAAACAGTGTATACTAAAGAACAATATTGTCACATCAAACGAAAAGCTTTTGTCATATATATATATATATATATTATGTACCACACCCATTCTTTAATAAATCCACGTAAATAAAATTTCATATAATATTTAATGATTTAATATGAAATTACTCTCATACCACTTATAAAAATTTAATCACTTAAATTATTATATCAAATTATCAAGATTTAAATTAAAATAATTAAATCACATATCTGGATTCATAATAAACAAATATAGAATACGAGAATATCGATTACAATAATGGTACGGATCGAGCGAGTACGTGATCTTTCTCAACCAAATCGCCTCAGTATCTTAATAGAAAATTTGGTTCTCTTCCAGATAGAGAGAAGGGAGCCGTATATTGATTTGGTGTATTGGAGACCTTAACTCTAATATCTATTTTATATACGGTTTAGTTAGGATTCCCATAAAATCAGAACAAGTCCATATAAAGTATCTACACATTTGACCGACATTTATTTGAATAGTATAAGGGCTTAATTAAAAATTAATTAGCCCACTAAAAATTAGCCCATTAATTTAAATAACAAATATAATTAAAATATTATAATATGTCGCCCACATAAATTAAAAAATATAAATTGTCTAACAAAAAATCACCAATTCACTAATGAGAGTTTTATGAATTAAATTTTGTCAATTCACATTGTTCAATTGAAGTGGCAATCACTTGGCAGCGATTCAAATGCAAAGAGGGCGTTTGAGGCGCGGTGCATTCGAGTTGCAATGATTTTAAGCGCGATATTAAAGCAAATTTGAAGACAAAGCACGTAATCAAGTGATACAATGTATTGTAAGTCATTTGTATCTTGTAAACATTAGTGAATTATATGTTGATTTATCCCGAGGAGTAGTAGATTGCAAGATCTGAGACCTCATAAATGGTGGTGTGATTGTTCTTTTGTTGCTTTGAATGCAATATAATTATCATAGAAAAGAATATTGATTGTATAAATTGTCGCATTTACAATTGTTTCATTGTAAATTTTTTCATTTCGACAAAAAATTGTGGTGTGATTTTTTTCTCATGAAATTGTACGATATTTATAAGTTACGTAATTTCAACTATATCTTTACATTGTTTGGTTTAATGTGATAGGTATTAACTTAAGTTTATAACTTTATATATTAATTTAATTTTGCAACAAAACACTTAAATTAAATAATTCACGAATTAAATAATTTTAAATTATACAATTTGTAAATTGGAAGATAACCAAATGACATCGTTAATTACTGAAATTAAAATAGACTTGACATTAAGATGCATGTCAAAAAAAAAGTATTTACCTTTTTTTTTAAACTTATAAATTCAAGATCAATTTGAAATAAATAAAATGTACACATACTTATTACACAGCCTATAATTTAGAAAATATAAAAAGAGTTCTGATACATATTGGTTGTACCCGAAAGGTTATAAATCTGTTCACAAGTCCAATCTCAATATTTTGATTTCTAGCAGCAATCCATGATGGACCCATTTATATATATATATATATATATGTATATCATCTGCAAATACACGTGGACGGTCCCACACTATCTTCGTGTCTTCTCATTGTATTATTGTCCATAAATTTTAGACTAAAAATTTAAAGCATATTTATTTCTCTCTTTCTTTATTTAAAAAAAAAAGGGTAAGTGCTTGTTTGGTCGATATTTTAAGTTGAGTTTTTGGGAAGTATAAAAGTATGTTAAAAAGTAAATTTAGTTTTTGTTGAAATTTTTTTTAACCAATTTTAAAAAACTCGTGAAAAAAATTAAAAAAATAATCACAATGGATCTTATTTTATAAATCTCAATGAATATGTTTCAAATATATATTTTTTTATCTAATTCCGATTTTTGGATTTAAAGTTATGATATTTTAAAAAATTTATAAGAGTCAAAGTAAAGTGAAATAAATTTTAAAAAGTGTGAAAGTAAAGTTGACTTTTGGTAGAAATTTTAGGGCCCGTTCGGTAACGTTTTAGGAGAATGTTTTCTGAGAATATTTTCAGAAAATGAAAATGAGAAAATGAATTTTCCGAGAACGAAAATAGTGAAAACATTTTCCAAGAACAAAAACAATGAAAATGAAGATTGCAAGAGTAAAAATGGTGAAAACATTATTTTGTCGTTTTTGCGTTTTATGCTTTAAACTTGAATTCATTTTCCGAAAACACTTTTCGTGTTTTTGTCAATATCCCACCGAACACATTTTTTTATCCGTTTTGAACTCAAAAAACAAAAACGGGTCTCTAAAAACGCTACCAAACGGACCATTAAAATCTAAATTTTAAAACACTGACCAAAAAAGGACTAAAGCTCTACATCTATTACAGAGAAGATCATTCCATCTCTCTCCAAAACAAAAAAGGGACCATTCCATTCCATCTTATCTTGTAATGTGGGGGTAATGAAGTTGTTTAGCAAAAATATAAACTTGACAAATCCATAAAGTATAACCATTCTTTCGCAGAATTAACATAATTTATAAATAAGCAGAAATTAGATATTGGGTAACATTTAGAAACATAATTATATAATTTTTTTTATTTATATCAGATAGTGTTCAGGTTAATTTTTACACACTTCAATTAATAGTGAGTTTATTTTCTTTTAAAATCAACATGTTCAAGGTCAACGAATATTTAGCCGGTATGAAACTAGTTGTAAATAATATGGATATTCGACACACCGCTTAGTTATCTTAAAATGATATAGATGACTATAAGGTACTGTTTCTTACTTAGGGGCCGTTCACTTATCACTTAAAATGCCACTTAAATTTGAAAATTAACAATTTTTAGATTTAAGTGGTTTAAAAAATTGTTTAGTAACTCAAAAAATTAAGTAATCACTTAATTTTTTGCCACTTAAAACTTAAAATTTTTATCTAAAAAAATAAATAATAACTTTATCACTTAAATTTAAAACTTAATTTTAAAAAATGTACATTCTACTATATTTGGATTAATAAAATTACGAAGCCATCCTGTCAGCAAATGCAAAAGCAGCACTACATAATTCAGTGGATGAAAGGGTTCCATCAATGTCAATGCTTTTTGTTGCCTTCTTGTCTGAAACTGAAACCATCACGCCCTAATTCATAAAACGAACAGCAATAAATTAAGGATTAATTGAAAACAAAATCAACATCTATGTAAATAAAATTAAATAAACAATTGGAATAATTTAGGGTATTTAAAAACCTAACCTCTCATTAGAGATTCGTCCACTTGATTGGTTACTGTTCATTGTTCTCCTTTATTATTATTATTATTATTATTATTATTATTATTATTATTATTATTATCATAACTTTATTCTTTCTCTGTTGGTGGCTCCATCCCATAGTATTAAGCAAAATAGGTTTTAGTTTGCTAGAAATTAATTTTTAGGGAGGCTAAAATGATGTTTGGAGTTGAGTTTTTAAGTTGAATTTTTAAAATATGGTATTTGGTAGAATTTAGAAGTATGTTGAAAAGTGGATTTAGTTTTTTTTTTTAGTTTTTTTCAACCAACTAAAAATCTCATAAAAAAATTTCAAAAAATAGTCAAAATGGATCTTATTTTATAGATCTCGACAGTATGTTTTAAATATATATTTTTTATTTAATTTTGATTTTTAAATTTAAAGTTATGGTGTTTTAAAAGTTTTTTTAGAGAGAAAAAGTAAAGTTAAGTTTTTTTGAAAAAGTGTAAAAGTAGAGTTGATTTTGAGTTGAGTTTTTAAAATTTGGAGAAAAATAAATAAATAAATAGATACCAAACAGGGGCTAAATTTTGAAGTTTAACAAAAACATACACTCTATGGTTATGTTAGACGGTCTTCAAATCAATTTATATAACAAACATGTTATGTAACGTCTGGAAATATAATTATATAATTATTATTTTTGGTCATATTAGACGGTCTTCAAATAAATTTTTACACACTTCAATTAATAGTAAATTTATTTTCTTTTAAAATTTTCATGGAGCAACAATATTTAGTTTGTATGACACTATTTGTAAATAATATAGGTATTCGATACACTGTTCACTTATCTTAAAATGATAAAGATGACTACATTGTAGTCTCTTTTCCTTTATTTTCTTTTTGTTGTGGCTCCCATTATGAGTGATTAATGTTCATTGTTCTCCATTATTAGTATTATTTTTGGTATTATCATCATCTCTCCTTTATTACTTTTATTATTTTTATTATCTTCATCATAACTTTCTTCTTTCTCTGTTGGTGGGTCCATCCCATAGTGTTAAGCCAAATAGCTTTTAGTTTGTTTAAAAATTAATTTTGAGGGAGACTAAATTTTGAAGTTATTTAACAAAAATGTAAACTTGATAAGTCCATGAATACAACAATTTTTTCGTCCCAAGAATTAACATAATTTATAAATAAGCATAAATTATATGTTATGTAATAATTAGAAACATAATTATATATATATATATATATATATATATTTATAGTAGACAGTATTCAAATCAATTTTTGCACACTTTTATTAATAGTGAGTTTATTTTCTTTTAAAATCAACAATTACGTGATCAACAAATAATTAGCCGATATAAAATTAATTCTACATAATATAGGTATTCGACCCACCGCTCAATTATCTTAAAATGATATAGATAACTATAATGATATGTTTCTTACTTAGTCCACCTGTCGTTGAGAATATTACCTCATTTTTCCTTCCTTTTATTTTCGTTCTTGCCAACATCACGAGTGATTATTGTTCATTGTTCTCCTTTATTTTTTATTATTTTTTGTTATTATCATCATCATAACTTTCTTCTTTCTTTGTTGGTGGGTCCTTCCCATAGTATAAAGCAAAATAGGTTTTAGTTTGCTCATAAATTAATTTTGTGGGAGGCTAAATTTTGCAGTTCTTTAACAAAAACATAAACTTGACAAGTCCGTTAGTACAACTAATCTTTCACTCCATGAATTAGTATAATTTATAAATACACACAAATTATATGATATGTAACATTTAGAAACATAATTATATATATTTTTTATTATATTACACAGTGTCCAAATTAATTTTTACACACTTTGAATAATATTGAGTTTATTTTCTTTAAAAATCAACACTTCCAAGGTCACACAAATAATAAGATGGAACTTCCATTTAGGAATGGCAAAAAACCTCGCAGGTTTAAATATCTGTGGGTACCTGACTCAATGAGAGCGGGTATGAAAAAGAAAAATCGGATTTGAGTTTAGATATTTGAAAAGTCAATGGAGTTAAAGTCCCTTATCCGAACCCAAATTAATATATATTAATATACATATACATATATATATATATATTATATATATATATATAGAGTACCGTTTAAATGTGAACTACTGTTAGATAATTTGCACGAAACTTTAGCCTTTTGTTGCGTCCCATTGGTTTTTCTCTTGATTTAGCTTCCATCCTCAAAAACAAATTACATTCTCTCCCCCCCCCTCTCTCTCTCTCTCCCAGCTGTCTCTCTCACCTCTCTCTCACTAAAAAAACCCATTATTCTTCTTTCTTATCTTCCAAATCTCACAATTTGCCATTGAAATTTTCAGCAAACACATCTTTCAAGCAAATTTCCAAGCACCATCTTTCGAGCAAAATTCTGAGCACCATGTTTCCATTGCAATTTTACAATCACCATCTCACAAACCTATCTTTCGAACTAAATTCCAAGCACCATTTTGCCATTGGAATTTCCAAGCCATTCCAAGCACTATATAGCAATATAAACAACCCAACCCAAATGAAAAAAATAAAATAAAAAATTCAAACCTTGCAAAAAATCAACCCCGAAATTAAGAATAATGATCAAACTTGGAAAAGAAAAAAAAAATGCTTTAACCGGAACAAATCTTGAAAATTTTCCCAGATCAAAATCTAGAAAAGAAAAAGAAAAAAACCAACGCAAAAGATGGGTTTGTGAGGTTTGTAAAATGGTGCTTGTGAAATTCTATTGACTAAAATAGTGCTCGGAATTTTGCTCGAAAGATGGTGCTTGGAATTTTGATTGAAACCTAGGTTTGCTGAAAATTTCAATGGCAGATTATGAGATATGTATATATAAGAGAGAAGAATAATGAATTTTTCTAGTGAGAGAGGTGAGAGAGACAGCTGGGAGAGAGATGGAAGTAAATTAGTTTTTGGGAGAGCACCCAGAAAAATCAATTCAAACACCTTTTTTTTGAGCACCCGTAGTTATATTTTAATTTTTATAAGAACACACACATAGTTAAAGCATTCTGAGAAAATCAAACATGAACATCCTACTACTTCATGAATTCTTTGGGTCTAAAAATTCAATATTCTTGTTTTGGGTGCCGTTGGATTCCTGGAGAAGAATTGGGGATAGGTGCGGTCAACAGTGCTTTAATTTGAAGGTGCTGTTGATTTTATTTGGGATATGAATTAATTTTGCATCAGATCTCTTTTTGACTTGCGAGTCTTGGTGGGAATAGGATCTCTTTAAAGCATCTAACTTTTTTTTTTTGTAGATATGGAGTATGTGATGTAAGTGTGATTTATTTTGGTGGAATATTTTTTAAGCTAAATTGATTATGGGATATTTTCAAAAGAACATTCTAAAAACCAAAGAGCTTAAACAATACCTCCACTAATGATCAAAACTTTACACGAATCCTACTTTGGTCTGATATAAAAGTATGGAAGAATAACTAAAAGAAATACCACTTCCTGCTATTTGCATTAAGAATAACCTTTATACATATATTTAACACTATGCTAAAGTTTGCAACTGTTCTAATAATTATGCCTGCATAGCTAGTTGGAAATGTTTGATCATACGAATGTGTTATATGCATGTACACAAGTTTGCTTTAGGTAGTGCTCATGTGTTGTTGTCTTTGAAGTCACGTTGGATTAAGAAATTATAGTCGTCTGGATTAACGAGAAAGAGAAAAAAATGACATGAAGTAAAGGAGAAGCAATAAAAATGAATAAGGTGAATAGTTAAAGCATTAAGGTGCTTTCAAAATATAAATTATAATTCTTTGGCTTACCTTTGTTTTAAGAACGGGTGTTTAAATTAGTTTTTAAGGGTGCTTTTACTGGTACCCTTTAATTTTTTGGGATGGAAGCTAGTCAAGAGGAAAAACCAGTGAGACCCAGCAAAAAGCTAAAAATTTGTGCGAATTGGCCAACAGTAGTTCGTATTTGAACGGAAATTTATATATATATATATATATATTTAATATAAAATTATAAATAATATATTATATATAATAATATGCACGTTGCACGAGATGATATTTACAATTTGAATTTCAAAATTGGCTGGGTGAGTGGTCCAGCTAGCTAGCAAGTAGGGTTTTTCTTCTTTTCATGTCTTTCATTTTATCGTGCCGCTCTCCACTCTCCAGTCTCTGCTTCCCGCTTCCTCTCACCATTGTCCATAAGGCTTTTTTTTCTTTTTCTTTCCGATCGGCGATCGCTTGGGTTTTTTCTTTTTTTTTTTTTGACAAAAGTCATTATTTATAGAACCTTTTTTCTTTTTCTTTTTTTCGTGTACAATAACATCATTTTTCATTCTTACATTCAGCAAGTTGTGAAATTTTGAGTGATATTTGTAAATATTAGTTAGAGAAGGATGTCTAGCTCGGATTATAAGCTGCGCTTCAAATCGATTGAAAAATATAATGAGAAAAGGAGGAAGAGAAGGGACAGTTGGCTATTAAATTAGAGGAGGAAAATAAATTTATAGTAATTATGAGCACAATTAATGTAATAATTATGGAGGAACTTCATTTATTTTACTATTATGTATGTAATGAAACAAAGGGTGTTGGTAATGGCACCCTTAATTTTCGGTCTACATAGTCATTATTAAAATATAACAAGGATACCTTAATTAGAAATATCTCGTCCCTCGCCTTCATCTTCCATTTTTCAATCCAACTCTAAACATGAAAACAACTTCTTTATTTATTTCTTTCCGACTGCCTTTATTCCTTACTACAAGAGATAGCTGAATTTTACATTGATGCTACAATAACACTAAAATAAATGTCATAAAAAAAGTATCAAAGTATGAAATGAAAACCCACCTACAACTCAAAGGAAAAATGTTTCAATGGAGTTTTATATTAATCAAATTTTGTTTATTGAATGTAAATATTAGGCCAATTAATTGTTGTTTTCAAAATCCAAAAGGATATTATATATATAGAGTTAAAAATGAAGTGGTTAGTTAAGGCACCCTAATTATTTTTCAATAATGAGTTTGTAAACTATAAATTAAGGGTGCCTTTATCGACACCCTGAAACAAATTACCAACACCCTGAAACAAATTCTATGGGAACTCAATTTTTCTTTGAGATCTCATGTCATGAAAAATAGGAAAACAACAAAATTCTGTGTCATAACATTTTTCACATTAATTAATAGCAATAAGGGGAAAATAGGAAACTAGCAAAATTCGATTTCATAACCTAATGATATATCCTTTTCAGTAGACTACCCATTTCGCTAAAACAATTATCCCTTTCCCATAGTATGCTACTAATTTTGAGAATTTATATTTTAAACTTTTAAAAGGGTGTTATTAAATGCACCCACAAAATCTGTTTTCTCACACCACCAGTTTTTTGAAAAAACTTGCAATTCATCTCAGTGGTGGGCGAGTTTATTGAAACAATGCAGGGACAATAAAGTTTCAATACTAAAAGTAATTTTTTTAAATAACATAAACTTTTGCATTAAAATAATACATAATATTTTTTTTACATAATTCTTAATAAATTTCATTAAAAATTACGTATTAGTCATAGTAATTATGAAAAATATAAAATATTAATTGTGATAAATACATTTTTAGTGATTATATGATATTTCATATAATTTATTAGTATTCATTGTCCTCAAATGGTTATTATTCATATCTTAAATTCATTGTGTGCATGAATTAATTCAACACTCAGCTTAACTACGTAGTAATTTAGTACATGAAAATTAATTCAATAGATATAACTGTAATGCCCCGTGTTCCTTTTTCCACGTTGACCTTCTCTTAAGCCCGGTATGGCTTAATCTCCGTCAGAGAGCGTGCATTGGGTTTCGAGTCCTTCGTACTTGACCGGATAGTTCTAGTATGTCATGTTAGTTGTATTTAGTTGAGGGAGTGATCGTTACATTATTCGGGTGGTTCGGGTTGAAACCGAGGTGATAATCGCGTATTTCGACTTTTCGCGATTCGTCAATTTTTGGTCAACTTTGAGAGGCCATAACTTCTTCATCCGATGTCCAAACAACTCTCCGTTTTCGGCCACGTCTTCATTTCTTTTCCCTCTACAACTTTCGTGTTTTGGACGAGTCAAGATTCAGCCGTTTCGAGGTCCGTTTCGAGCTCAGAAAGTCATTTGCTGTTGCAGTGACTTCCATGATCGATCATGGAAGGGGCCATGATCGATCATGGTCCTCCAGAGAGTTCCAGAACGCTTCATGATCGATCATGGGGGACCCATGATCGATCATGGTTCACCTGTAAGTCGGTTTTGAGCGTTTTTAACCCATTTTTACGTCATTTAACACCCCCACAACCCCTCACTTTCGTGCATCCAACATAGAGAGGGACAGAGGGAGATTCTAGAGAGCTCTAGAGAGAGAGATAAGAGATCACGCACATCTCTCATCGTCCATCCAAGATTGGAGTGCCGAATCGTTTCTTCTTCACTATTCATCATCCTTCCCGCTTTCTTCTTCTGTTGGAGCTTGCGTTGAAGCTAGGGCTTGGACAATACGGCTTGTACGCTTCATCAACTTGCGGGTTCGTCTTGTCTAAGGTGGGGACACTAGTACAAAAACTTATTTTCCAATGTTTGATTGATGATTAGCGATTTAAATTACAAATTGGGGATTTTGATCAAAAGCATGTGCTGTTTGCATCTCTTGGGATTTGGGCTAGATGATTCTTAGATTAATGATAGATATTGATAGATTATCACTCCTACAGCATGATTGATTATCTAGTTCCACGATTTAGCTTGCGTATCTAGAAGTTCATGTGAAACCAACTCCGTAGCTATTCGTATGACTTATAAATTGGGGTTTTTAGGTCTTGTGCTTATAGATGGATGATTGTGGGTTATTAATGATAGAGATACACATCTATACCACTAGATACGACCGAAGGGTATTATTTATGGTATATGTGGTGATAATCCACTACGGTGGAATGGTATGCCTTAACGTACGAGTCTAGTGGCTTGCGTAGAGTGTGCTAGGCACTCGTAACGAGAGTTTAGTCTTGATACTCTTTAGAACGCATGAAACATAGTTGTTAGGGCACGGATTGCCCCCGGTCATGGACACGGACACCTAGGCGAGTTGTATTGGTATGCCGGATGAGCTAGATTCATAACAACCAATACATGGCTTGATAGGATGACGTGAGTATCACCATAAAACACGTAATGAGACATATGAGGTTAATAATGAATACTTGGCTTAATGATATAGCTAGTGAATCATTATGGAACATATACGGTCTTAGTTGAATACACGTATCACATGATGAGGTGTATAACGCGATTACCGAATCAATTGGCCTTATTATGAGAATGATCATGTGACGATAAACGTATGGAGTATACGAGTGATGAATACTCTTGTAAAAATGATTGACGATGATGTCAATGATGATAAATGGATGAGTGGGCGCTTGTATGATTATATATGTGATGCTTAGCCATATGTGTGATGTATGATTGATGATGATGATGATATTCATTGTGGAAAATGAATGAATGTGATGTATG
Organism: Lonicera japonica; assembly: GCA_021464415.1. Taxonomy (NCBI): domain Eukaryota; kingdom Viridiplantae; phylum Streptophyta; class Magnoliopsida; order Dipsacales; family Caprifoliaceae; genus Lonicera; species Lonicera japonica. Next base: position 49,643,784 of record CM038467.1, read on the forward strand.
TTACTGTGATCACACATATGGGCTGGATATGATGATATGCCGAGCACCGGGTAGCTCCCCGTGACTCGAAGGAGGGCCGCCTATTGCCGCCCATGGGTGAACAGGCCCTAAACCGTGCACGGAAAAATGAAGTCGGTGACTCCGCCGGTGGTTGTGTTGCCCACAAAGGAGAGCCCACTCTAGGTATCTTGCCTTCCAACTGGACTATGTGTCCTTGGTTAGATGAGTTTCCCCGGCAAGCGGAGCAGGTCCCGTGTGCCACTACTTCCTAAAGGGTGAGTCCCCGGGAAGTAGTTGGGCTACTAATGGTCATCACCCACTAGGGTATCGCCTGGTGTAGTTTCTTCAGAGTGTCGATGTGGTTTGTATGTGGTGTTCTCCTCGTTAACTATTCGGGGTCTTGTCCCCGGGAAAGTGACCGTCGCGTGGGTTATCTTCGAATGACCTACTTGGAGAACTAAGTCCTTGAACCACTCCCCACCTGGAGGAGACATGGACAAGAGCTTGGGATCCTTCGAGACTCGCTGGATTCTCTGTTCTGGGCCTGGTCAGACCGCGGGGTGAAACTGAGGCACTATACTGGAGATATGATACGGATTGTTGTGTTATTGATGTGAATTGTTTATATTATCATTATTATTGTATTGTATCATATCTGGTATGGCATGGTTGATTATATATTGCCTCGGACGAGTGTACTTTTAGTGAGAGTAATGATATATACACTATTGTAAGGAATATAATATACACAGGAAAGCGTTGGCCAATCATAATGTATTAACAGATAAAGTGAAAAGCATTGATAACTAATGGCCATAGAAACCTGGTATACAAGTGTGAGTACGTGGCTTGGTTGTGAGAACGAAGTAGAGATAAGGCCTCGTAGGTGGCCAAGTATGGAATTCATAACGTACTATAACTAAAGAGAAAATAATAGATACTTGGCCAACTGTCACAACATACGGTATATGTACTGGATGGCATAGTATAGCCTTGAGTTACACTTGAGAACGTATTAAGTAGGTTTATATCCTCGATTCACTAGTAATGTGAGATCGACTTAAGGTATTCCATGGGAGGTCTACAGATGGGATAGGTTGATTGGATAGTCAGCTTCCTGGTGACTAGGATGGGATTCCTAGTGGGTTCTGCACACACGGGTGTGTGAGTTGCATTGCATTGTTTGGTTTACAAACTGCTGCATTGACGTAAAACAATTATTTTCTATATAAAACCTATATAGTTCCCACTGAGCCCGGATTTGGCTCACCCCGTTTTCTAAACAGTTTTGCAGGTTAAGCATCAGGGATTGGCGCGAGGTTTACGAGTCTAGTAGCCTCTGATATCCTATATCTTTTGTAGTCCTTGACCTAAGGACTTGGTTGTATATAATCGTTGGTTGTATTAAACTCTTTCTATTTATGTGTGGATTTTACCATTATTTTGGATGATGGGCTATGGATTTGTACAAACGGTTTTTATATGTATATATATATGTGGAGTTGGTTGTGATTGTGTTTGTGTTAATGTGTTTTGTAAACCTCTTAAACTTGGTTTTACTTAAATAAACTCCACATACCGAGCATTTGTAAAACTGGACATTTTATTGAGGAAAAGTTTTTAAAAGTCATGGATTTTATACTTTAAACTCGCCGTCGCGTACGGCATCCGTGATTAACTGGGTCCCGGAGGTGAAAATCTCAGAACGGGATTCGGGGCGTCACAATAACCATATAGGAGACAATATTACTTCTGAACTTTAACCATGTCATTATAAACATAGATAATGAAAACTATATCATACTTAGTGTCATATAACTATGTATTAGGTCGCGTGTGACTTGGATATATCTAATTTTTTTTTCTCCGAAAAATGGAAGGTTTAAGTATCTTCCTTTTATTACAATAACAATGAAAATCCTTTTTTTGGATAGTGTTAATGTTGTAGGGTGCCCAGCGGTTGATCCTGGGTCGCTAGAACTTTCAGTGGATGTCTTATCCTCTGTTCTCTAGCATTTTTGAAGATTGTAATTGTCTATGTATCTTTTTAGTTGTTTAATAAAATGTTTTGTTTTCTATAAGAAAGAAAGAAAAAATGTAAAAATCGTATATTGCCTAATTATTAACGATCTAATTCACAATTTGAGGGGCAACCAACGGGCCATAAGGGGTGTGTTTGTCGCGCGAGATTAGAAGCAGAATTGGATTAACTAATCCCATTCGGTGTTTATTTTCGAAAAGGATAAAATAAATAAATCTTATCATGTGTTTGGCACAAGGATGGATAGGATATTTTAGTCCTATCCCGCGTTTAGTGCAACACGGGACTGTATTGCACTCAAGATTAATTATCATTTTATTTTTTTAAAACCGGATAAATATATTCCACCCCTATATGTGGTATTATTTTATCCCATGATTATCGAATAACAAAATGAATATAAAAATTAACTTTTTTTTATTTTAATCTTTTTCTTTACGGCTTTAGATGATCAAATTTATTAATGAAAATTTTCAATCACCCAAAGTCACAGCAACTCAACTCAACTAATAAAATTCATTTATTGTATAATATGGTATTTTTATTTATTTTTTATTAAATGAAGGTATTTATTAAAAACTTTAATTTTAGAAAAAAAGGTAACATTAGAATTTGAAACTTTACTTAAGCCCATAAAGAATAATTAACTATATTGGAGTCAGAATTTTTTTGATGCATTGCATATTATTGGCTAAATATGAAAATAATGTGAACCTCACGGTCCTCACCAACAAAGCTACATTGATTTGAATTGGCCTTTTGCTTTATTGGGGGCATGAAAGAAACAGAATGTTTGACCACTATCACGTAGTAAAACTTGGCCCAAAGTATAGTAGCCTTGTTGTTCCATTCCAGTAAGTAATTAATGTATCCGACCTTCTCCTTTTTTTTGAACTTCTGTGGTACAGGTTCTTGGTGTTTTGATGGCTGAACTTGCAGGCGCAGCAGCAGCAGCAGGTATTGTTTCCGGGGTGATGTAGTTAAAGCCAGTATTATGGGATCCAGTCAAGGAAGTTTCAAGGGATATGGGGAAGATTCACGGAGATTTGACCAACGCAATGCAGAAGTTGTTGACCAAAAAGGAATGTCATGAGAAAATGTTAGTGTTATGGAACTGTACAAAGAGACCATCTATAATCTTCAATAACTGAATTCAAGAAGTGACAGAGCTGGAAAAAGATGCAGAAGAAGTAGATGCCAAATACAAAAGAAAAAGAAACAAGTCGAAGTTGTTACATTATTTTACATGTTCAAAGCTATGCGAGAAGATGAAAAATATGTTAGAAGTGGCAGTTCGCTTGGAGGGCACACAAATGGGAGACATTTTAGTGGGGAAAGAACCAGATCGTGTTGTGGAGATGAAAGGAGCACCCGATATAAAAAAATTCCCCACACTTTCTGTACCACTGGAGAGGATATTGGGTCTGTTAACAAAAAGGAAAATCAAAGGCATTAAAATACATGGGATGATGGGCACAGGGAAGACAACTATAATGCAGAACTTGAACAACCATGAAAAAATTGCTGCTATGTTTGACCTAGTGATTTGGGTGAATGTTTCCATGGAGGAAAACAAAAGGAATTTCAGCCTTGAGCAAATGCAGCAATGTATTGTGCAAAGACTAAACCTTGATGTCGAAGGCGCCAATGATGACAAAGTTGCTGAAAAAATAAGGGGAGAGTTATGGGATAGTGTTTGTTACCTCTGGATGGGGTTAAGGAAGATTTTGAATTAAACCAAATTGGGATTGATCTTAATTATGGGAATGGTTGCAAGCTAGTGTTGACAACTAGGATGGGTCATGTTTATGAATCGATTGTGGACCAGGTGGTTAGAGTTGGAAGATTATCCGATGACGAAGCTAGAGATATGTTTAAAAAAGTTCTAGGTCAGGGGTAGTTAAATGCTGCGACAATATTCCGTTTGTGATAAAAATGATAGCAAGTGCCTTCAAAAAGAAGGAAACAGAGGAGAGCTGGGTCCAAGGATATAAAAAATTGACAAGATTTCCTAAAGAGGGCAATGTTGCCATTCAGAAAGTGTATAAATATTTAGAATTTTGTTGTGATGACTTGGAGGGTGCTCAAAAGGATTGTTTTTTGTACTGTGCATTATATCCCGAAGAGAGTGACATTGATGCAGATTAGTTATTGGATTGTTGGGCAGCTGAAGATTTGTATGGCACTAACCAAGTATGTGACCTTGGGTGTCATACATTGGATGAACTTAAAAAGGTGTCTTTACTGGAGGAACGTGTGTACGAGCATGTTAAGATGCACAAATTGATTCGGAAAGTGGCATTGGATAAGTTGTTAGCTGATTGTGGATGTAAATATTTGGTGAAAATCAGTGAATCAGTTCAAGATCCCCCAAGTGTGGAGCATTGGAACCAGAAGAATCGAATCTTCTTGGTTGACAATAAATTGACAACCTTACCTGAACGCCTAGATTGTCTGATGCTTTCCACACTTATTTTACAAAGAAATCAAAGTTTGAAAGAAATTCATAATCTTTTCTTTGAGAATACTGGAAATCTTCGAGTTTTAGACTTGTGTGATACTGGAATCATGTCACTTCCATCTTCAATACGGAAGCTGAAACTTTTGAAAGTTCTATATCTAAATGATTGCACTTGCTTAGTGCAGCTTCCATCTGAAATTGGTGAACTTGAGTCTCTTCCAAGTGCTCAATATAAGAGGCACCGGGGTTGACAGTATACCACTCCAAAACGAGGGTGTGCTTGGGACGAACCGCAGGCCTATTCGAAATTTGATGTTCGGGAAACTCAAGCAGGGTCCATGTGCATCTCTAACCAACATAGAGAAATTGTGCAATTTGAAGCGCTTGCTGGTTTAACTTCAATAATTTTTGCAATGAGAATGATACATGTCTAGTAGATTATTGCGATGTTATTTCCAAGGTTTCTACTACGTTGGAAGAGTTGGTCATTGATGTGAAATCGTACAAGCAACGTTGCAGTAAGATGATTAATATGGCGAGAGACAAGGTAGCAGCTACCATGACAAAGTTGACAACTCTCAAATTTTGCTTTGAAGACGGTGTTGAAGATGTCATAAAAGTAGTGGCTGATACTCCACAAACCTATCCCCTAGTGGATGATCTTGCAAGTTTTGTTGAAAAAATAGAGGACTCTGCATCCAAATCATTTCAACTTTTCATCGGTTGCTTGATCTCATTGCGTCCTCAAACTCCCAAGTGTGATCAGTATGGAAGGTATTTGAAATATTGCAATGGGAGGGGCTGTGACCCTACTAATATCAATAAAGTGCTCCCTATAACTGATGCATTTGAGTTGGTTAACCACAATGACCTTCAGCGTGTATCCGAGTTCGGGATAGAAAGCTTGATCAAGGTCCAAGGTTTGCTAATTGAAGCTTGCAATAGTATTACTGAAATTGTTGATGGTAATTGTACCATGGACGGTCCACTGCTTCCGAACCTACTGCGTTTATACATAAAGAAGTTGCCGAAACTGGGAAGCATTTGGAAAGGTCCCGTGATCACTTGGAGCTTATTAAAACTGAGGACTTTGGTGATTGATGATTGCTTCAGCATAGAAGAGTTATTTATTGAACCTGCAATTATTGCCATCCTCTCAAAACTGAGGAAGCTAGTACAACTTAATTTGCCAAAATTGACAAGGATTTGCACAAATGTTTCACCGAAGTGGTCCGCCTTAGAGAAGCTTAAGATAAAAAACTGCCCCAGATTAACAGAGTTCCCTTTCTGCAAAGATAACACAGAGAAGCTGAGGAAGCTAACACTTCGTGGTATGCCGAATTTAGAAATGATTTGTGCATACGAGTCATTCAAATGGCCTGCCTTGGAGAAGCTTAAGATATATGGGTGTCACAGTTTAACAGAGTTACCTTTCAACAAAGATAATGCGAAGAACTTGAATTTCATTGAAGCAGAGGAAGAACGGCGGAAGGCGTTGAGATGGCAAGACCTTGCGGTGAAAGAACGGTTCCAACCTTGGTGCTCCCTACATGTAATGTTTCTTCAGATAAAAAATGATCAAGATATTTTTTTTTTGTGATGATGCCCAAGTCTGCTTATTTCAATAGACAACATTACAATCAATATCATAGATGTGTAAATGTCAAAGTAGCTATGAAAACCACTTCTTTTTTAACATGTTCAATCACATTTCATTATTCATCTCTCTGTCTCTCAAAGAATGAACCAAACCAAGTGATGCTATTCAACCACTTCACGAGTTATGTGGATTTGCACAAAAGCTCAAACTATTCAACTACTTCACACAAGTTTTCATGGATTTCCCAATTTAAAATTCAGGAATGCACAAAAACTTGAAGCAAGTAAATTTTTAGTGTCTAAACTAGATGTAAATCCATGCTTCAATAGCTAATTTAGTCCTATTTAAGCTTTAACTTGTCCATTGTTCTACATAAATCTAGCCATGTGACCAAGCTAACTCTTTATCTAACATCCTAACATAAACATGAACTTCAATTGAAAGCATCGTGACCTTCAAACTTCAGTGTTTAATATAAATCCTCTTTCTTTCTTTTTTTTTTTTTTTCAATGTTGCTAGCCGATTGACCAAGATGCAACCACCAACACTGGAAATGGTGGCCCTTAACGCGGTGATTGAAGAAAAGTACAAGTCCATTGCCTGTTATGGTGGGAGCTTTAACAGTTCATTTGCAAGAGTGTGTTACTATGATTCCACGGAGTGGTAGATAAACAATTTTTTTCTTTTCCCTGTTATTGAAATTTGAAACATTGAACTGAGTGCAACCAAGTTGTATATTTTGATCATGCTGGTATGTCTGGTGGTTTGGTACTATTTGAAACAAGATATTGGTTATTGTGTGATTTTTAGCATTGATGAATTACGTGTAATGAACTATTCGATCATTAGTTGTTTGATTATTAGCTTTGCGTGAATTTCATGAGTGCCTAAATAGGATTGACAAGCGCATATTAGGTTTTCTACAAGGATGTCCTTAATTAATTTAAGGAACGTTAATTTCGAGGGGTAAACAAACGATTTTTTTGATGAATCAAAAAATTCAACCCTGAAGTGGGCTAACTAAAAAATTGGTATATATACGCATTTCTGACTGTTGAAATTTTAGATGTTTAGCTAACCCACTTTCTAGTTGAGTTTTTTGATGAAATTTGGTAGAGATAATCTTTAACAGATTCATCAAAAAATTCACTTGTTTACCCCTCGAAATGGACCGTCCTTAAGTTAGTTAATTTAAGGTCAGTCCTTAAGAGAAATGAACTATTCAAATGACTACTAATACTCCATTATTTTTTACATTTGTTGGTATTTTCTAGTGCAAGAGTATTGTATCGGATGTAAACGAGAGGCTGCAGTTTCTCCTTTTGAGGAAAAAACACCTGTGAATTAAACTTATAAAGAGGATGCATCAGCTTGAAGAGGAGTAACTAAAGACTGATGAAAGAAAGATGGAAAATGATCAAAAAAATTGCTAAGTTTTATAAGAAGTTGGTAAAATAGATGATTGATTTTGTGAGATATTCTATTACTCTTTTTGGTTTTCCATAGAATCTCATTCTTTAGGTGATGGTGAGAAAACCCACTATTCCTAAAACTTGACTGTATTGTTAATTATTTCCTACAATTTTCGTCAAATGCACCCTCTAAATAAGGGGGTGGGGGCATTTTCAAACTTGTCATAATGGTCATTTTCAGCCAAAAATATCTCTAAGAAAATTTCAAGTTGTAGGTTTTTCCGATAAATTATAAAATCATCTTAGCTTGTGCTTTACGACCTAATTTTTTTTTTCAAGAGTGTTGACAAGGTTTTAATTTGCATCTCAAGTGCTCACTAGCCCTCTTTAAAAATTTATTTTCACTTTGGATTAGAATAGAAATGTTGATACTTTGGTTAGGCATATATAATGATAGAGATTGCAATACAAGCATTTTTAGAACCTTAACATGTGTTTGGTTGAAAACTAAAAATCCAAATATTTAGTTTTCTATCAAAAAGTCAACATTCCTCCACGCTTTTTAAACTTCACTTCACTTTACTTTCTCTCTCATAAAAATTTCAAAACACTATAACTTTAAGTCAAAAATCGGAATTACATAAAAAAAATATATTTGAAACCTACTCATCGGGATCTCTAAAATAAGATCCATTGTGACTATTTTTTTGAGTTTTTTTCATGAGTTTTTTTGATTTGGTTAAAAAAAACTTCAACAAAAACCAAATTCACTTTTCAACCTATTTTCACATTTCTCAAAATTTCAACTCAAAAACTCAACCAAACATGCCCTTAATTTTTATTCTTTTAATCGTCAAGGTAGCATTATGCCATTGATAACAATTATTTTCTTCGTTTCACTCTTTTTCTCCTTCTAGTAAAATAACTTTGAATGATATTCATTTAAGTTCTAAACAAACATTAAAAAAAAAAATCCAATATTAAACTAGCAAAGGGCAAAAGAAAGTAATATTAAACAAGAAGCGTCAAATACTAAACTAGCAAAGAGCAAAAGAAATTTATATTGAACAAGAAGTATCTAATATTAACTAACAAAGAGTACAAGAAAGTTACGGTGCAATTTAACCAACAAAAAAGTCCATCCGTTTGATCTTCACCAATAAGACTACATCACAATCTCACTTCAACAGCTAAAAATGTGTGGCTAGAATTACATGTCTTGTTTTTTAAAAAGATAATTCAATTGACTTTTTTTATTTTTAAAGCTTAATTAGAAAAGTGGGACTACCAATTTCAGATATTTAAAATAAATTAAAAGTGGGACTTTGCTTTAGGTCATTTTGGAATTGGTATTTTTGGTATGTTAATTCAATAATTCCGATTTTTATAGGGGTAATACGAGAACATGTTGTGAAAAACCCTATATAAACCAAGTTACTAACCCAATGCAAAAGGATCCAAGAAACAATATGTTACGGTAATCAAAGTTACCATGCACCAAAACTCCACAATAATGAAGATAATAATAATGGAGAATAAAGAAAAAAACCATTCACCAACAAACACAAGTAGATAAGGTGGTATTGGCAGTGTTGCACTCCATTGGGGTGATAGACTTTTTTGATGATTGGATCAAAACTTGAATACAATGATAAACCTTCGTTTTCATTCTCTAGAACTTCCTCTGTAAACCTAACTTGAAAACTATAAACAATTGTTTGACATTCACAATGTATAAACAAGCTATCTATTTATACAAAGTAAATATGGGACTTAAATCAAGTCATAGTTGCATAGAACTAGACTTCTGCATGCGTATCGGTATAGCCTTTAAAGGGTTAATATCGATACGCCCTTGTCTAGAACTTGAACCTTGGAGACCTCGATGATGCTTACTAGTATTGCACAAACTGGTGAATATCGGTACGCCAGGTCTAGAACTTTTTCCTTAGCTGTTTGATGCGTCGAGAAATTGGTATAATATATTATGTTAATCTCTAATTTAAAGAGCATAAAATGTTACTAATATTTATATTTATAATGTTTTTCAGGTGTTAGAAAAGAATTTAAGAAGATTGTGAATAATAGAGAAATTAAAACTTATGAAGACACCTAAAAGTGCTCAATACTTCTGAAGGCATAACTTTTTACTCGAAACTTCAAATAATGCTATTCTTGAGCCTAAATTGAAGAGAATTTCGAGAGCTACAACTTTTCAGTTAAGCACCTTTTCAAATTCAATAATTTCGAGGTCTGAAATTGCGATGCAAGATGCAGCAGTTTAAATGGCGAATATTTAATGTATTCAATTATGGGCCCATTCATATGTTTTCTATTAATATTAAAAAGCCCAGCTACTAAAGTTTAGTCCAAGCCCATTTATACAAATCTTATAGAGCCGAAGGCCACTTAAGCCCATGCAACCAGATCAAGCCCACCTAGTCATGTATTTAGCCTAGTCCTATTTGAAGAAATATTGCTCAAGTACAAAAAAACACATGATAGCAAAAGGGAGCCAGCCGCAGTAGTGCCGCCGTGCATCTTTTCTTTCTTTTTGTTTTATTTACTCTTTTATTTTCAAGATTAAAGATTAATGATTTATTTTATTGGTTGATTTAATGTCAAATAAGTTTTCTTTCAATTCTATTTGTTATTTAATTTTTATTATGTTAGCGTAAATTTGTGCTAGGAGTAGGATTAGTATATTTAATTGATTCCTTTGCATGTATTCATGCCAATTGACTCTACCAATTTAATGCTTTAATATTAAATACAATTTTTCCTACTGGATGCCTATTTTAATTGACAAAAAAATAAAGTTGGATTCTCATTATTTTTTTTGTTGGATTCACCTTATGATTTGTTGAGAGCGGATACAAGGTGTGTTTTGATGGATATAGTGAGTGTTTTGATTTTATACAGTAGTTTGGCTGTGGAAGAATTACAATTGAATTTTATTAATTACTTGAACTTGAATGATTTTATTTTCCGCATCTAATAGAGTCGAGAGACCAAATTAGTGCGAGATAAGAGTAGAGTTTATGCGCATGAATACTAAGAAAGATGATATTAAATATATGACTCCGAAACCCTAGTCAATTAATTTATTAATTTTATTATCTTGCTTAATATTATTTAGTTTAGTTCCATTGCTTTAATTTACTTTCTTTGCTTTACTTTTTTTTATTTAATTTTCTTTATTTCATTTGTTTGATTTGCACCAATTATTCTTGGCTAGATTAGGAACTAGTGAAAGATTAACAAGACAAAATTTAAAACATATTGTTTGAGTCTCTGTGGAATTGACCTCGTTTATACGCTATATTATAAATTGATTCGTGCGCTTGCGAGTATTAAAATTTATCACAACACTGCTTCAACCTAACGTACTAGATTAGGAACTAGTGAAAGATTAACAAGACAAAATTTAAAACATACTGTTTGAGTCTCTGTGGAATCGACCTCGCTTATACGCTATATTATAAATTGATTCGTGCGCTTGCGAGTATTAAAATTTATCACAACACTGCTTCAACCTAACGTACTCTTAGAGCTCTACCTGCTCTATATCGTTAAACAACTCATCGGTGATCAAACTTTAACAAATCTCCACCTTTGCATATTGGTGAACTTTGATCATATCCTTGTACTCTAACCCATGAACAACAATGCATTAATCCTGCATATCACCCCTTTGGTCCTGAATACTTGTATGGTCAATTGTATGTTGACTTATTCATTTGACAAAAACACATTTCAATTTTAAGTATGTTTAGTCAATTGAGTTCGCCATTGAAGACTCAAGTGATTCAAGTTACTGGAAGCAATGCATTGCAACATACATTTGGTCAAACAAATGGTAAGGTGGTTAATAGTTTCGGTTTGACTTAGGTGGTGTTGTAATTTGTTTTTAAACGTGTTTTTCAAATTAAAGTAAGTTAAAAAATAACAAATCATGTTGGAAACTCCTTAACTTTGATATAATCATGGTTGGAGAGCTTTCACATTGATTTGGAGTAATTTCATTGAAAAACTAAGTATTTTATCACAATTTACGAAGTTTGGAACAAAGGTTGCTTGGTGGACTAGTAAAATATCCAAAATTGGACCAGTTAGGCAAAACTGTAATTCAGACAGGTACAATGGTCATTGATGGAATTGTCCAGCTTTTGAAATTCCCAAGGATTTGAAATCTCAAAATAAGACAGGTACAAGGCTTCTGGTTGGACTTGTCCAGCAACAAAACTTGTTCTAGTGAATTTAAAAGGGTGAACCAGTCCAATGATAGCTAACTTGGATTGGTACGACACTGTTTCCTTGTGTCAATTTATTTTTTCGTAAAAATTGTTTTACGGTAAATGACTTATTTTTAATAGGAGTTGGACTATCGTATTTTCTATAAATTAACTCCTAAGTTTTCATACCATTTATCGCTCTTTTAAGATCAATTTAAACACTTTTCAAGGAGCAATTTTACATCACACCACCTAAGGTTTAACCAAAACTTCGTGCTAAATTAATTGTTCTTCATCAAAGAACAATAAATCCCGAACCCATTATTGAAGAGCAAGACTATCAAGGAAATCAGAGCAAGTCTATGACATGTGATACGTTGTGTTCCAAATCGAGTGATTTGAGGAAGAAGTTGCTGAACTAAAGGAGTAAAGGTGACATCTAGAAGCTGTCTTAAGTGATTCAGGGTTGTACGTCTGTTTCAGTTAATGGTAAATTGAGTTTGTACCTCTTGTGTTTATTATAGTGAAAATTATTTTTGATGATTACTCATGCACTAGAAAGATACCTTGTTAATTTTGGTTTTGATTATCTGTCTGATTGATTGAATTGATTGATGCATGTTAGACAAGATTAAACAGAGTTTTCAGAATTAAAATTAGTAGACAATTAAGATTGATTTTCTACTATAATCATTAAGTGTTTTTGGCTAATAATCATAGAATAACTTACGTAGGTTTAATTACTCCATATTCGAATTTTTTCAATAGTAAAAGCCATGTATTTTATATTATTATTATTATTGGTTTGGATATGTTTTATAAGTTTGATTTTGCTATTTTAATGAGAATCTCTGTGGGCAATGGTTGCATTATATTATAGAATTTAATATTGTGCATGAGTGTGTCTTTTATTCCATTTAATAGATGATTTGATGTGTAGAGTTTAACTTACACACATATGATCATATCATTAATTCTTGTATTATATAAATTTATTGGTTTACAATCTTAGATGGAATTTGACACTCATCGTTATAATTGTAACACAAGTTTTAGTAGTTTACCTTGACTAGGAGAAATTGTAAAGTTTCAATTCTTTGTGCTAGTACACTTTAAGTGTATTGAATATGACTAATTTGGGTTACTTATTTTTATTCTTATTATATAAAATAATTTAAAATCCCATGGTTATTATGATTGTTTATACTTTTAATCTTGAAATAATCAATATATATATAGCGTTTGTTGTTTTGACTGAAAGAATGAGATTCATTTATGAATCGATAAACTTAGTGAATTGGATAATACCATTATATGTATTATGGATATTAATTATTGACAAAATTCATGTTCCGGTAAGGGATTAATAAGTTTAGAAATTTTGATCATGTCAAACCCTACATGTAGATTATAAAAATTCGATATGTTAAATAAGTCAAGTGATAGACTTAAGAAGCCATTTAAATATAATTGTCAGTAATTTAGTTTAAATGACGATTTTCTATAATATTAACCTGGGGAGGATAATACGCATTTAATAAAATGGAGTTCGAAATATAATATTAAGATAAGGAAGAGAATGCAATTATAATTCTTTAGTGGTACTAACTATAATTTATGAAAGGAATTAGTACATAATCGAATTAAGATTCTAACTTTCCATAGGAAGCCCAAACCTTTATTTCTCCTTAGGGTTATTGTTGTAGCCATATATATACGCCAGCATTGCCTCTTCTCATGATAACAAAAATACACACAAATTAGGGTTTGTGCCATGGAAAGAGGAGGGAGCAAATCTTGGTGACACCATAGCCCACACTTGGTCCAAGATTAGACGGTGAAAAGAATACGAAAAAAGATCGTAAGGTTTCATCGAGCCCGTGTTCTTGATTTGTTTACACCAACTCCTATTCATGCTGAAACGACATCAAATCGAAAAGATCTCAAAGGTAAAATCCGATTCCGCTTTTTGGGTTTTATAGAAAAAATTGTTCGGTCTATATGGAATTAGGTTTCCATCAATTGGTATCGGAATGGTTGATTTTTATTTGATACGGCATACGGATTGAACTAACCGTGTTGTCCGGTAAAATCAATTCATGCATGTTGATGATGGGTAGAACGTAGAACTCACTAACTATTTTATGTGATTAGATCCCTTGATTTTTTATTCAAAAGTTGGAGTTGAGTATAGACCCCAAAAAGGAAGATAGGCTCAATCACTCAAAGGTTATTTAGTATCCGCATTTATGTTCTTTAGGAAATTTTAGTTATGTTCACTCATCCATCTAGTCATGCATTTGCTGTCACATGTTGTGCTTAAATATAATAAGGATTGAAATATAAAATTTCTCTTAATAATGAAAGTACGAAAACTAAGCATGCACATGTAAGCCATTAAGACGAATGCGTCATCCTTAGCACACTTGCTAGAAAGGAAATCTCAACTAACATCAAAGAACCATTGCAAACTTTTTCTTTATTCCTTTAAAAAAATCAAAAAAATTAGCTCATTTTTTAGTAAAATGCAGTAAACGAAGTGCATGGAATGATAAGGCAACTAGTTCCCACCCACTCAACTTAAATCATGCATTGTCCTTAATGTAATAAGATAAAATAAAAAGAGAGGAATGGATAACACATAGATATGATAAAACTCAATGGTGAAGATAAACATGCACATTTGTTAGAAAAGAACAAAGAAAAGTAAAATATATAATTCAATTGAAAAATACAAATTTATCATGTAGAAGGTCAACAAATATAATAATCACAACAAAAACATGCTCATTAAACCAACCACTTACCTCAGTTTCAACAGCCTATGTCAGGCTATAGATCAGAGGAGAGAGGATGAATTATCATAAAAAGCTTGAATAATAGAATCGATCACGAAGCCATAGGGCATGTGAGGTACCTTTAAAAATGACCAGTAAATAGATCTTGACTCAAGGATACTAGGATCAAATAGGAAAATCATCCCCAACTTCGTGTTATCTAAGGCTTTCTCTTTATTGCTCTAAAGTTTTGCCAATAAAAAGCTATGAACATTTATTTGCCTGTTCCTCTTTCATTCTCAACACTTTTCTCGCATCTTCTAAAAAATTATAATAATTCATTTCTTCTCCCATCAAAACTATAAAATCTTCTTTAAGCTCGTCACCACCTCCATCAAACATCCAATTCTCAATCATGTTCACACTTCCCACTTCCTTGAATACGTCTAACAAATGTCCATCTTTGTCTACCTTCTATGTATTCTCTAACATATGTGGGAATGTTACTTTAGGTGTGAAGCTTCTTGGATAAGGCTCACAATCAACATGATGGGCATCATTAGGCTCACTTTTAATTTCAAGGCTCGTAAAACTGTCGATGAGTATTTCCATTTATTGAACTTCTTTCACAGCATCAGATAGTTGAATTTGTTTATGCTATTGACTTACTGATTGAAAAGTTATAAAGGCATGAATTTGTTCATAAAACAAACTAGGCTCACTAACGACAATATCTTGCTCTTTTAGATTACGTTCAAGCTGACTTGGAAGTTCGTCTTCTTCATCACTCTCTACCATTTGACTCGCCACTTGGCTGAATTGACTCTCTGACCTGATGATGGCTTGAGTATTTATGAGTCCATTATTCTTAACTTCTTATAGAACTTTATTTCATTATTAAGTAATTTGCATAGTCACTTGAATGAATTGCTTGAGAATGTCCACCAGAGATAAGAACGGTTGTTGTTCAACAACTGGTAGTGTAAATGGTTGCTTAGGAAGGAATACTTGCATAGGGGTTTGATAGATAGGTACATATTGACATGACATGCTCAGTGGTTGACCTCCTAAATAATCCATAGGTTGGTGCTATTGCCCATCAAAATCCGAGTGATTATCCCAACCTTGAGTGTATGTCTCTTTGAATAGGTTATTCAAGGGTTGTCTAAAGGCATTAATTACACATGCTTACTCATATGTAGGCGTAGTAAAAAAAACCAACCGAACTGATTCAATCCATATGGAGCAGTTTTGGGGTGATTTTTTAAAGCCGGTTCGGTTTCAAGTTTTTAAAAAAAAGTCGCGGGTTTGGTTTTTCTTTTTTAAAAACAGGTCCATATATATATATAATATAAAAATATTTGTTTTATATAAAAGATTGTGGTTTATTGTTGTTTGAAGTTATTTGTGTTTTTAGTTTAATTGTGTGTCAAGAATTAAAGTTATTTGTGTTTTTAGTTTAATTGTGTGTCAAGAATTGAAGTTATTTGTGGTTCTAGTTTTATTGTGTGTCCATAATTGAAGTTATTTATGGTTTTTAAAGAATGGATACTTAATTTATTTGAAGTTTAATTGCATGTCCAGATTTAATGTGTTTGTTGGCTAATGTTTGTTTAATTGGCTACTGCCCAATTTTTTAAGAATGGCTACTTTTGTTTGAAATTGCTGGTGTCCAGTTTTTTTAAATAATGGTTATTCGGGGCAGGGTGGGGCGACCTGACCCATAATTCGTATATTCGGGGCAAGGCGGTTCGGATTCGGTTAATCGTAAATTAACCTGGGGTGGTTTCGGTTTAAAAAAAAACGTGGCATTTTTGGTTCATGACACAAAAATGTGGTTTGGTTTCAGATTTAAGCGAAACTAACCCACAACTGCCTTGTTGTCATTCCTACTCATGTATGCCACTTGAATACCTAAGAAAAGAGTGGCACATTTGTGCCGAATGCATCGGGCTACCGTACAAGGAACGTAAGTCCATTAGCATTGGGCTTGAAGTGTTACATGATAATAGAGAACATAAAGTATCAACTATCTTTGTAAGTTTATCAAAATCTCTTTTAGTCTTGGCCATGCCTACAGACACTCTCCTTCCCTCCCACTCTCCCCCCCCCCTTTTTTTTTTGAAAAAGAGCTGGTAGAAAGAACTAATCTAAACTACTGAGTTGGTGGAAAAATTAATTTCAAGTCCCCAACAACAGAGCCAAAAATTTGCTGTGTCTTTTTAATTACTCGCAAGTACATGAAACAATGTTTTTGATTGACGAAATAGTGAGAGGTCAAATCCAAGGGACTTGAACGGATGGAACATATGTTTTTCAATCAACTAATTTTAGTTAATTCCTAATCTAGTTTGGAAGTTTTTGATTGGCAGTGAATTAAAATAAAAGAGCATGAAAAAATATCAAATAACAAATTACTAGGACATTGGAGTCATATCTTTAATATCATCTCCCTATGTAGGCATGCATATAAACTCTACTCTTATTTCACACTAATTTGGTCTCTCGACTCTATTAGTGTTGAAAATAAAACCAATTAAGTTCAATTAATTTATAAAATTCAATTGTAATTCTTTCACATAGAAACTTATGTATAATGTTAAAACACTCACTATACCTGTAAAAAACACACCATATATCCACTATCAACAAATCATAAAACGAATCCAACAAATCATAATAGGAATCCAACTTTATTTTTATCAATTAAAATAGGCATCCAATGTATAGAATTATCTTAACGTAAAAGCATTAAATTTGTAGAGTCAATTGCCTAAACATGTGTAATGGAATTAATTAAATATATTCATCATTACTCTAGCACAAATTAACGCTAAAATGCAAGAAATTAAATAACATTTAAAATAAAAAAAATATATATATACTTGACATTAAATATAAAAAAAATTCAAATCTCCAATCTTCGAGTCTACAAAGGGAAAAAAAATTAGAAGAAGAAAGGAACGAATTCAGCAAAAGCATTGCCGAGCTTGCCTTTAGGGCTCATTTGGTTCGAATTTTGGGAATAGAATGTGCATACTTGATTCCTGGAATGTTTTTTTCCTAGCATTTAGGATGCCATGCCGATGTTTGGTTCAATGGGGAATGGGGATGGAATAAAGTATTAATTACAAAAATACCCTTTTTTATAAGATGAGAAGATATTTAAAAATGGACAATTACCATAATAAATTACAAAAATTACACATGCCTAGCTAATAACTATCCTACAAAAATTACAATTTTTGTAATTAAAAAAAAATTACAACAGGAAAAAAAGAAAAGAAAAAAGTTCCAAACAAGTTTAATTTTTTTTTGGCGCAACAGCATAACTAGAGAAAAAAAAGTTTCAAACAATATTTTCATATACAGATGGAAAAAGAATTATTTATTCATAAGGAAGAGAGTTATTTTAGTCCTAACAAGAAAAAAATAAAAAAAGATACCCATTGGTAATGACTTATTCCTTATGATTTAAATGTGAGAACTTGGGGGAAAAGTTTGGTTCTTGGAATCATTTATTCCGGACCTAAAACTTGAACCAAATGCGAGAATCATTTCGGAATGGGATTTAGCATTCCTGGAATGGTTTAAATCTTGAACCAAACAAGCCATTAATGTGCACAGCTCCCTTTATATATATATGGCACAAAAATAAATGGAGCGAGGCTATAACTCTAAAAATAAATGGCACTAAACCATGGGCTTGGTTAGCTTGAATGAATTGGCTCGTTTGTGGTTTCTATCGAGTGGGCTGCGTCCACTTGTGGATCCAATGTTTGGATACTTTCTGCACTAGCCAACTTGGATGGAAATCAGCATGTTAAATATTTAACTCTTGCTGATATGTTTTTCCGAATTTCTCCGATATTCTTTTCGCCACAGCTTCTTCATTTTAACTTTGAATTAATTCATTCATTCGCCACTTGAGAAGCACTAAAAGTACAAAAATAATAATAATATGGGCTCTCCAAAATATAAATTAGTGGGTTATAATATACAAATTTCTTGGTACATCACTAAATTTCGAAGGAATCTTAAATTTACTCTCGGCATTTGGAGTTCTATATTCTAGAATCGAACCGCTAAAAATATCTAAAGAGGAAAAGCAAGTTTCTGCCGGAGATTTCTCTGCCGCACTTTATTTTATCTCTTATTATTATTATATCGTCGAGAAGGTAATCAATTAAACCTCTCTTTAAATCTACGTGTTTAAATACTCACAATGTAGATTTATCATATTTGTTGTTCTTCCACTTTTTAGTTGGATAAATTTATTGTCAAAATACCAATATTTTGTTGTTTTCGATTTCATCTTTTCAAAACACAGATAAAACTTTTTTAAAGCCACAAAAAGTAAAACAAACATCATTTGAATAAAATTAAACTTTCAGAAACCTAGACCGATCAGTTTTATGTAAGAATACTATTTAGCTATATCATGTCTTCCACATAGACTGTGATATACCTAAAACACTTTACTCAAGAGTACAATTACATATTAAATGAATTCCGATAAAACCTAATATTTTCTAAAGATTCAAAACAAATAAACAAGATATTTTAGAATAGTTATATGAGGAAACTTTACCAAATCAATCTATCATTTTAAAATAGATAAGATAATTTGTCACTAATAATTAGACTGTAACAACTCGCCTGATTAAGCCGGTGTTAACGGATACTGTATAAAATTAACAACAGACTTACAAGAATAAAACTCATATGAAAAGAAATTTCTAGCGAAAATTCAGCATGAAGTATTCGTAACTACAACAAAATCCAACATGTTTAACAACAAATTTAACATTACCAAAGATAACTGGAATTCAAAATATAATCCAAGTACAATACCAATACAATCCAAATTCCAAATGATACCAGAGTTCTCATAAATTGTCTCAAAATCACCATGTTCAACAAGATACACAACTTTCATACATGAAAATACAATGACTAAGCCCATAAGGGCATCAGAGGAGACTCTAAGATGTACTCGGACCTGTCCCACGGCCTCTACCCGTATCACGAGGTGTACCTGAAACATACATGAGGGAATGAGCCAAAACTGGCCCAGTGGGAACTATAGGGAAAAGGGAAATATGCAATGCATGGGTGTGTAACATTATGAAGATTTATAATAAAAATCCATTTATTATATTACCAAGTGCATCAATTGTTATCCACGTGAGACTCTCATGATGACTGCACACACGTCCATCCTCATCCTCCTCCTCCTCCTCGACCTAATACCGGTACTAGACGGATTATGACGCTCACATATGCACCCCACCTTCACTGTGGGTCTGTGGACTGGTAACCAGGTTTCTAGCACCCCATCTTACCATGAGTCTGTGCAATAATATCAACTTAAGCATTTCTATACTGGTGCTTATCCGATTCCAACAACCTCGTCATCTCACCGCGATTTGTTTAATTTGCCAAAAATATTTTCAAGAGGTCGTTTTGTGCATTAACAATGTTAATCAATTGATATAACTCAATTCTATATCCAAATAACCCAATGATAAATCATTACATCAGTTTAAAAGGGATATCTCATAAATTATGCATCACATGATGATAATATCATGATTTTCCAAGGATTCGTAAACCAGTAAATGAGTAGAAATCACTAGACGATTTAGAATCATTATTAAGCCATGAGTACATGTCTAAAAGCAAGTTAAAAGTAAATTAAAAAGGGTTTATTTTTCTGGAAATTCATTAATTTAAGTGGAAATATCAAGTACAAGACATGTTTTTAATGATTCTAACTATTTCGGTACCAAATTCTCAATAAGCATAAAATTACCGACATGCAGGGAGATCAACCTCTAATTCCATCACATCAAGTTCATAATCTATCACTAACAAGGTTCAGAAGATACAATATATCATTAAATGATCTGCATGCAAGAGAAATCATCAATTTGGTACCGAAATCTAGTGTTTTCAACTCAATCAATTCAAAACTTACGAAAATGAAAGGAAAGAGGGGAGTTCCCACCTGAATAGTTAGAAGAATAGAGGGTTATAGCCTGGGTTGAGCTCCAGAAATCTCCCAAATCACACATGCAATCTGAAATCAAGACTAGAATGCGAAGAGGAAGAAAAATTGCAATATCGGTAAGAAATCCATGATTTGGAGCTATGAAACATTCAGAATCCACCAAGAACCACCCTCTCTCTCTCTCTCTCTAGAAATGTTCTAAATTTACTCTCCCATGAAAATGGCTGAAAATGGTGGAGAAATAACTTAAAACCGGGTCAAAATGCAGTCAACTCTTTGAAAACGAGGTTATGGGGTTATCCGCTGTAATTTGGCCGTAACTTTTTGCTCAGAACTCCGATCGGGATGATCTTTATATCAACAGAAAGGTAATGATAAGATCTATAACTTTGTAGAAGGATGTTTCACGTAATTCTAGATAGATTAATACCAGAATTGCGTCGAAGTTAGCGCTGCACCAAAATGCTGCAGAATTTTGACACAAGCAGATTTTTGTCAATCGACTGACTTCGAGCTCAGTTTTGACCAACGAGAAGCGAGAATTAGGTTTCGGTCAAAACACAAAAGTTTTAGGGAGAATATGATGAAACTACAGGAGTTTACGGAGTAGGATTTAGATAAAAATTGAAGAAGTTATGAGTGACTAAAGTTGACTGAAAATCAACCGAAAATCAAAAATTTTGGGTTCGAAAAAAAATGCCACTTTAATACTCGTTCCAATTCCGATAGTGATGAAACTTTCTAGAAAATTCCTAAATATATAATAGGACACTATAGAAGCGACGAGGTAAATTTTTGGATCTCAAAAAAAAATATTTAAGAAACTGTTCGAGCTTAAAATAATAAGGATTTGTGTGTTTAACTAAAAAAAATGAATTAAATCAAATGTAATTAAAACATGGGATGTTACATAGACTTTGACAGAACTTAAAACATCGAGTCCAAGAATATAAAATTTTCATCCATTCCCCCGACTTCTCAAATTAGATTGTCAATAAGACATTTCCAAAAAGCAATAAAAAATCAATAAAGGCATACAAGTTTTCCAGCACAAAATAAATATATAAAACCACTAGAGACCGAAAGGTCATAGTGGGTAATTAACACCTTCTCAATTGGTAATATAGTTCCTGAACCCTATGGATATCTAATTTCATAGACAGATGTGTAAGGAAAATGCTTATTTGTAACATTTCGCTTTACACAACTCTTTTGTTCATTTTCTCATAAAACGTACTAGCGACTTTGAATGAATCTTCTCTAATCTAGAATATAATAGAGGAACACACGATATAAATTATCACCATATAGAAGCAAGTGAACCATATGAAGATTCTTCGGCGTTTTAAGCCACAATTAAAGGTTGGGATCGGGGGCTGGTGTGAACACCCCAATCCACTACTCTCGTGTGAACACTGGTTTTTTATAAAATATGCATTTCACATTAGGTCTTGAGTCATCATGCATATAGAAGACTGTTAGGAAAGACTCTAACTTTTACTCCATCGGGAGTCTGATACGACCAATGCTGTCGCTTCGCTTATGAGGACGAGGATTGACCGATTTTTTAGGTGTTTCAGGGCATTTCTGAAGTGCCAGCCGCAGCCCCCCAACCACACGTCTACCTGCTAGCCGTACGGCTTGGGCCCAACCGCAGGTCCTAGCCATAGCCCCCAGCGGCACGTCCCAACCACAGGTACCAACCGTATGTACCGACCGTAGGTCCCAGCCACACCCCCTGAGGCTACCCCATGCGGTTGGCCTCTTTTGAAGCATTTTTGTTGAAAATTTCTCTATAAATAAGATCCTTAGGGTCTCATTTGGGATCATCAACACTCAATAGAGTTTTTAGAAAGGAGAAACTCTGTCAAGATTATTAGAGAGAAAGTTGTAGAGAGAAGTAGAGAGAGAAACTTGTAGAGAGAGAAAGTTGTAGAGGGAGAATTAGAGAGAGAGAGAAATTTTTAGAGAGAGAAAGTTCTAGAGAGAAAAGAGCAAGAAAATTTTCCTTGTTCTTCTTCAAGCGCGTCAGGTACATCTTTCTACAATTCTCTTAAATTTCAATATTACATTTAAATACGAGTTGTTATGCAGAAAATTAGATAACTTGCAAAGAAGTTCAATGTTTTCAAAAGCAGTATTTTCTAAGTTTTATAAGAAAATTAAAAACCTGTTTTGACACATTTTCAAAACAAAATACAAAAACAGTTTCTAAACAAACGGAACTACGAGACTCTGATTTCATTCTACAAATGAATACATAGGTGCTCTCAAAGCTCGAGTCTGATTTCAAAATACTGTGTTTAGAACTGAATTTATCAGGAAAGGACTGTTCTGAAAATAATTCAAATTACTTGTAAGATATCTAAAATAAGAATTGAATACATGATCCATTAAGAGACCGAAAGGGTGAATTGGGTGCCTAACACCTTCCCAATTCGTAACGTAGTTCCCGAACCCTAGCAAAACAAGTTATCAAAATAAATCTCTGGTTTTAAATGTACGAAAAGTTGTTCATTTTTGAATTGTCCTTCGTACGATCTTTTGTTTGTTTTCTTGTAAAACAAACTGGCGACTCTATAAAATACGTTTTCCTTCAAAACAAAAAAAACAAAGAAACTGAGAAGGACGGGTCGGAGATCCGGTTTCCCACAGTTGCATTTGCGAATTCTCAGGCTAACACTTTCCTAATTCGTAACATAGTTTCGAAACCCTAGAAAAGTCTTTTTAACTACGATTTCAATGTGTAAAAGAAAGTATGTTCATAGGCTATCTCTTACACGTTCTTTGGTTTATTTCTCATAACAAACTTGCGACTTTAAAACCCTTTTTTCAAGAAAACACTTTCACAACTAATTCTTTTTAAGTGGTAAAACCCTAGATTCTCACACAACATCACTTGAAATAGTTCCATAGTGTCCAATTATTAGATTGAATAGTGAAATAGTGGCCCTAGTTAACGAGGTAGATTCGTTGTCCTTGAAATGATTGAATATCATAGTAATGTAAGTTGACTTTGAGTGAAATTCCACAGTAAATGGATATCGACATTCCATTGCCTCGTCGTAGTGGGAGGATTGCCGATACTTGTGCACATCTTGAACAAATCACTGATATGTAGGTTCTTGAACCAGCGCAACGTGTGGATAGTGAGTTAGTATGTTCAATATTTTCACAATGTACACAAACACAAGTAGTGCCTCGTCGTAGTGGGTGGGTTGTTTATCAACCTGATCGTTTTATGTTCTTGGGAGAGTCTTATGATAAGGTCTTTGATGAATAAGAAACGAACCATTTTTAACTACAATGAAATTCTTCAAGATAAAGATACATAAAATTGCAAAGGGTTATGAAATCTGAAATAGTGTCCATGTATTCTAACAAAGTCTGGGATCTTGTAAAACCACACGAAGAGATAAAACCTATCGGATGCAAGTGGGTATATAAGAGATAGAGATGATTAGACGGGCTTAAATCAAGGCTTGTTGCTAAAAGGGATCACTCAGAAAGAATGGGATCGATTATGATGAAACCTTTTTGCTAGTAGCCATGCCAAAGTCTATTCGGATTCTCTTATCCATTGCAGCTCATCTTGATTACGAGATTTGGAAAGTGGATGTCAAGATAGGTTTCCTTAATAGAAGTCTTGATAAAAGCATCTATATGATGCAACCAGAAGGATTCAGAGCAAAGGGCCAAGAACACGTGCTGTGCAAGCTTAAGAAGCCCATTTATGGGATTAAGCAAGTGTCTAGATCTTGAAACATCTGTTTTGACCATGCAATCAAATCTTTTGATTTTGATTAATGTTCGGATGAGTCTTGTGTGTACAAAAGGCGCAACGAAAGCGCGGTGGTATTCTAGGTATTGTATGTGGATAATATCTTACTTATTGGAATCAATATGTGAATATTATCTTCAGTGAGGGTATGGTTAACAAGTCAGTTCGATATGAAGGGCTTAGGAGAAGCCAGTCATATCCTTGGTATTAAGCTTATGCGAGATTGGAAAAATAGGATGTTGGGCTTATCCAAAGTACTTACGTCGATACAATTCTTGCCAGAGTTAGTATACAAGATTTCAAGAAAAGGTTTCTCCCTTTTTAGGTATGGAATCACTCTATCCAAGATCAATGTCATAAGACACACGATGAGATAGAGAGGATGAGGGGAGTTCCTTATGCTTTGGCAGTGGGAAGCCTCATGTATGCTATATTGTGTACTAGACCAGACATTTGTTTTATCGTTGGTATGGTTAACAGATATCAGTCTAATCCAGTGAAAGAACACTGGACTGTGATAAAACATATACTTAAGTACCTTAAAAGAACTTAAGATTTTATGTTGGTTTACCAGGCAAACACTCTAGTACCTATTGGATACACAGACAAGGATTTTTAGTCAGAAATTAGGATTCCAGAAAGTTAACTTCAGGTTATGTGTTTACTCTAAGAGGTGGAGTCATTGGTTGGAGGAGTATCAAGCAGTCAGGCATTGCTGACTCCACCATGAAAGCTGAATATGTGGCTGTTTTAAGAGCAGCTAAGGAGGCAGTTTGGCTCAAGAACTTCCATATGAATCTAGATGTGGCACCTTCAGTGTTATAAGCTATTTCACTTTATTTTGGTAATAGTGAAACGGATGCGAACTCGAAAGAACCGAGGATTCATAAGAAGGGAAAACACATGTTCACGTTGAGGGAATGGGAGTGAGATGCATAGCTGCATGGCTTTGAGGCTAAGTGGGAGATTGTTAGAGTGATATACTAAAAGCCATAATTTTCTTGTGTTATAAACTTAGTTTTGCTATTTTAATGCGAATCTTTATGGGCAATGGTTGCATTATATTATTTATTTAAATATTGTGCATGTGTATCTTTTATTCCATATAGTAGATGATTTGGTATGTAGAGTATAGCTTACACACAGAAGATCATATCATCGGTTATTGTTGAATATAAGTTTAATGGTTCACAGTCTTAGATGGAATTGGACACCCATTGGTAGGATTGTAGCACAAGTTTTAGTAGTTTATCTTAACTACAGGAAACGGTATAGTTTTAACTCATTGTGCTAGTACACTTTGTGTGTATTGAATAGGACCAGTTTGGGTTAATTGTTTTTATACTGACTATATAAAACAATTTAAAATTCCATGGTTATTATGATTACTTATGCTCTTAATCTTGAAATAATTAATAAACATATATATGTAGTGTTTGTTGTTTTGACTCATTAAGAGTGAGATTCATTTATGGATCAATAATCTTTGTGAATTGGATGATGATACTATTTGTATGATGAATATTAATTATTGACGGAATCCACGTCCCGGTATAGGGATTGTTGATAGCCCTTTGAGAATCTTATAAGTTTTGATCATGTCAAACCCTGCAGGTGGATTATGTT
The DNA here is from genome assembly GCA_021464415.1 of Lonicera japonica. Lineage (NCBI taxonomy): Eukaryota > Viridiplantae > Streptophyta > Magnoliopsida > Dipsacales > Caprifoliaceae > Lonicera > Lonicera japonica. The sequence goes on from CM038467.1 coordinate 49,669,730, forward strand.
AATCCGACATGTCAAATAAGTTAAGTGGTAGGCTCAAGGATTAAGAAGTCCTTTAAATATAATTGTCAGTAATTTAATTTAAATGACGGTTATCTGTAATCTTAACGTGGGGAGAATAGTAAGTATTTAATAATAAGGAGCTCAAAATATAATTTTGAGATAAGGATGGGAGTGCAATTATAATTCTTTAGTGGTGCGAATTATAATTTATGGAAGGAACTAATTCATAGTGGAATTAGGATTCTAACTTTCCATAGGAAGCCCAAACATTTATCTTTAAGGTCCCTATCGTAGCCTTATATATACGCCGGCCGTGTCTCTTCTCTTTATAAAAATAATTCTCATGAGTTAGGGTTTGTTCTATTGAGAGAGGAGAAAATCTTGGTGATACCGTAGCCCATACTCGGTGCAAGATTTGATGGCGAAAGGAATACGATAGAAGATCTTTAGGTTTTCAGCACAGCAGTCGTAAATCAATCGTAACTTTTGATCGCACCATTGGATCGGGCTGATTTTTGGATATGTTGTTTGAAACGCAAAGTTACTATTATTGTGGAAAGAATCAGGACGATCAGAAGTCGTTTCAGTAGAGAAAACAATCGATTTTTGCAGCCCAGCGAGAATTAAAAAATCTGACCAAATCATAATCTGATGCTTTCAAACCCTAGTCTCCACATATGGATCCTTTACATGATCCACAAAGGTGAAATCCCTTTATTCTTATAGGGTTTTAGCAAAAGTATTTTGTTCAATCTATATGCAATATCAAACGATCCTGTATTAATGTCTCCATCACTGAGAACCTGGCCGATTGGCTATGGCCCCGGTTGCCATTCTGACCACGGCTCGGACCTCGACTAGAGCTCTTACCCTCGCCTCTACTACGACCTCCCCGGTACACCTGTGAATTGTTTAGACAAGCCTTTGCTCGATGTCCCTGCTTCCCACACACATAGCAAGACCCAAAGAAATTACCGGTACTACTACCCCCATCACTAGTGTAGAGACCTTCCGAAGATTCCGACCTCGACTTGGCCTTCTTATTCCTTCCCCAATTACCAAAACTACTCATTTTCTTCCCTTTATCTGACGAATAAGAGATCCTGTCTGAACAACTATCATAAGTTCCCCTACTAGGCTCCATCAGAACTGAGTCTCTTCGGTATGCGGCGTCTACCACTTCTTTATAAGTCTGGTAATTGTATGCACTCAAGACATCTGGAAAATCTGCTCGAAGACCAAAGAAAAATGACTCCATCTTTTCCTTATCTGATGGTCGATCCATGTGTAAACATAAGTTTTCAAATTTTTGGTGGTATTCTGCCACCGTCATCCCTTCTTGCCTTAACATCCGAAGCTCTTCCCTCTTCCTCCTTCGATAGGCGTCGGATATAAATTGGTTCTCAAATTCCTTACTAAACATTCCCCAGGAGTTCATGTTAACTGTCCCACTATGCTTTCTCCACCAACCCTGTACAAACCCGGTTAGTTTGGAAGCTACTAGCCTAGGGCGAAGTGCATCAGGAGCCTCGACCAGATCAAGCTTTTCCATTACATCGAACAACCAAGATTCTGTGTCCTCAGGTCCTTTAGTCCTATCAAACTTGGTTGGGCCTAATCGGTTGAACGACCTTAACAACTTAGCTGGATTCCCTCCTTGATTCTGGATGGCTACTGCCTCCTCATTCCTATCCTGTCCCCCACTATCAGGATTTCCAGTGGACTGAGAACGATTCACACGAGCGTTTGCAGTAAAGTTAGAAGAAGCTTTCATAACATCTTTTAATTCCCCCATGAATTCTTTCATCATTCTCCTCATAGAGGACATAAGACCACGTCCACTATCACGACCCCTAGAACCTTCTCCCTCATCGACAGGAGGATCAGAGACTGGCCTATTACAAGTGGAACGTCTAGGCGGCATACTATAGGAAAACAAGAGAAGAGTTGAGTACACAATAATGATCATGATGAAAGAGAATAGAAGTCATGGAATATGCCAAAACAAATTTCGATTAATCATATAGTGGGTTATTAAGTTCAACTCTAATAAGCTACAGTAGACAGATGCTTTATAGAATAATCCACTGTTGCGCATACAGTTAATTATAGTTTAATTCACCCGTCATATATGCCTATTAGCAGTGTTACTTTAATTCTCCCGGTTCGATACGGTCATGCGCTGAAGGGAGGGAATGATCCTATTTACCCATACCCCGTCGAAAAGGAAATTGAACCTATCCTCTGATACCAACTGTAACAGCCCGCCTGATTAAGCAGGTATTAACGGATGCTGTATATAATTAACAGCAGAATTACAAGAATAAAACTCATATGAAAAGAAATTTCTAGCGAAAATTCGGCATGAAGGAATGAGCCAAAACTGACCCAGTAGGAACTATAGGTAAAAGGGAAATATGCAATGCATGGGTGTGTAACATTATGAAGATTTACAATAAAAATCCATTTATTATATTACCAAGTGCATCAATTGTTATCCACGTGAGACTCTCATGGTGACTGCACACATGTCCATCCTCTTCCTCTTCCTCCTTGACCTAATACCGGTACTAGACGGATTATGACACTCACATACGCACCCCACCTTCACCGTGGGTCTGTGCCCTGGTAACCAGGTTTCTAGCACCCCATCTTACCATGGGTCTGTGCAATAATCTTAACTTAAGCATTTCTATACTGGTGCTTATCCGGTTCCAACAACCTCGTCATCTTACCGCGATTTGTTTAATTTGCCAAAAACATTTTCAAGAGGTTGTTTTGTGCATTAACAATGTTAATCAATTGATATAACTTAATTCTATATCTAGATAACCCAATGATAAATCATTACATCAGTTTAAAAGGGATATCTCATAAATTATGCATCACATGATGATAATATCATGATTTTCCAAGGATTCGTAAACTAATAAATGAGTAGAAATCACTAGAAGATTTAGAATCATGATCAAGCCATGAGTACATGTCTAAAAGCAAGTTAAAAGTGAATTAAAAAGGGTTTATTTTTTGGAAATTCATCAATTTAAGTGGAAATATCAAGTACAGGACATGTTTTTAAAAATTTTAACTACTTCAGTACCAAATTCTCAATAAGCATAAAATTACTGACATGCAGGGAGATCAACCTCTAATTCCATCACATCAAGTTCATAATCTATCACTAACAAGGTTCAGAAGATACAATATATCATTAAATGATCTGCATGCAAGAGAAATCATCAATTTGGTACCGAAATCTAGTGTTTTCAAGTTAATCAATTCAAAACTTACGAAAATGAAAGGAAAGAGGGGAGTTCCCACCTGAATAGTTAGAAGAACAGAGGATTATAGCCTGGGTTGAGCTCCAGAAATCTCCCAAATCACACACGCAATCTCGAAATCAAGACTAGAATGCGAAGAGGAAGAAAAATTGCAATATCGGTATGAAATCCTTGATTTAGAGCTATGATACCTTCAAAATCCACCAAGAACCACCCTCTCTCTCTCTAGAAATGTTCTAACCTTACTCTCCCACGAAAATGGCTGAAAATGGTGGAGAAATAACTTAAAAACGGGTCAAAATGCAGTCAACTCTTTAAAAATGAGGTTATGGGGTTACCCGCTGTAATTTGGCCGTAACTTTTTGCTCGGAACTCTGATCGGGATGATCTTTATATCAACGGAAAGGTAATGAAAAGATCTACCACTTTGTTGAAGGATGTTTCCACGCAATTCTGGAGAGATTAATACCAGAATTGTGTCGAAGTTAGCGCTGCGCCGAAATGTTGCAAAATTTTGATAGAAGTATATTTTTGTCAATCGGCTGACTTCGAGCTCAGTTTTGACCAATGAGGAGCGTGAATTAGATTTTAGTCAAAACACGAAAGTTGTAGGGGGAATATGATGAAACTACAAGAGTTTACAGAGTAGGATCTGGATAAAAATTGAAGAAGTTATGAGTGACTAAAGTTGACTGAAAATCAACCGAAAATCAAAAGTTTTGGGTTCGAAAAAAATGCCACTTTAATACTCGTTCCAGTTCCGATAGTGACGAAACTTTCCAGAAAAATCCTAAATATATAATACGACACTATAGGAGTGACGAAGTAAATTTTTGAATCTCTGAAAAAAATATTTAAGAAAGTGTTCGAGTTTAAAATAATAAGGATTTGAGTGTTTAACTAAAAAAAATGAACTAAATTAAATGTAATTAAAACATGGGATGTTACATAGACTTTGACAGAACTTAAAACATCGAGTCCAAGAATATAAAATTTTCATCCATTCCCCTGACTTCTCAAATTAGATTGTCAATAAGACATTTCAAAAAAGCAATAAAAAATCAATAAAGGCATACAAGTTTTCCAACACAAAATAAATATATATATAAGACCACTAGAGACCGAAAGGTCATAGTGGGTAATTAACACCTTCTCAATTGGTAATATAGTTCCTGAACCCTATGGGTACCTAGTTTCATAGACAGATGTGTAAGGAAAATGCTTATTTGTAACATTTCATTTTACACAACTCTTTTGTTCATTTTCTCATAAAATGTACTAGCGACTTTGAATGAATCTTATCGCATCTAGAATATAATGTATGAACACACGATATAAATTATCACCATATAGAAGCAAGTGGACCATAGGAAGATTCTTCGGCGTTTTAAGCCACAATTAAAGGTTGGGATCGGGGGCTGGTGTGAACACCCCAATCCACTACTCTCGTGTGAACACTGGTTTTTTATAAAATAAGCATTTCACATTAGGTCTTGAGTCATCATGCATATAGAAGACTATTAGGAAAAACTCTGACTTTGAATTCGTCGGGAGTCTGATACGACCAATGCTGCCGCTTCGCTTAAGAGGACGGGGATTGACCGATTTTTTAGGTGTTTCAGGGCATTTCTGAAGTGCCAGCCGCAGCCCCCCAACCACACGGCTACCTGCTAGCTGTACGGCTGGGCCCCAACCGTAGGTCCTAGCCGCAGCCCCCAGCGGCACGTCCTAACCATAGGTACCAACCATATGTACCAACCGTAGGTCCCAGCCACACCCCCTAAGGCTACCCCATGCGATTGGCCTCTTTTGAAGCATTTTTGTCGAAAATTTCTCTATAAATAAGACCATTGGGGTCTCATTTGGGATCATCAACACTCAATAGAGTTTTTAGAAAGGAGAAACTCTGTCAAGCTTATTAGAGAGAAAGTTGTAGAGAGAAGTAGAGAGAGAAACTTGTAGAGAGAGAAAGTTGTAGAGGGAGAATTAGAGATAGAGTTTTAGAGAGAAAAGAGCAAGAAAGTGTTCCTTGTTCTTCTTCAAGCGCGTCAGGTACATCTTTCTACAACTCTCTTGAATTTCAATATTACATTTAAATACGAGTTGTTATGCAGAAAATTTGATAACTTGCAAAGAAGTTCAATGTTTTCAAAAGTAGTGTTTTCTAAGTTTTATAAGAAAATTAAAAACATGTTTTGACACATTTTCAAAACAAAATACAAAAACAGTTTTTAAACAAATGGAACTACGAGACTCTGATTTCATTATACGAATGAATACATAGGTGCTCTCAAAGCTCGAGTCTGATTTCAAAATACTGTGTTTAGAACTGAATTTATCAGGAAAGGACTGTTTTGAAAATTATTCAAATTACTTGTAAGATATCTAAAATAAGAATTGAATACATGATCCATTAAGAAACCGAAAGGGCGAATTGGGTGCCTAACACCTTCCCAATTCGTAACGTAGTTTCCGAACCCTAGCAAAACAAGTTATCAAAATAAATCTCTGGTTTTAAATGTACGAAAAAATTGTTTATTTTTGAATTGTCCTTCGTACGATCTTTTGTTTGTTTTCTTGTAAAACAAACTGGCTACTCTATAAAATACGTTTTCCTTCAAAACAAGAAAAACAAAGAAACCGAGAAGGACGGGGTCGGAGATCCAGTTTCCCACAGCTGCATTTGTGAATTCTCACGCTAACACCTTCCTAATTCGTAACTTAGTTTTGAAACCCTAGAAAAGTCTTTTTAACTACGGTTTCAATGTGTAAAAGAACGTATGTTCATAGGCTATCTCTTACACGTTCTTTGGTTTATTTCTCATAACAAACTTGCGACTTTAAAACCCTTTTTTCAAGAAAACACTTTCACAACTAATTCTTTTTAAGTGGTAAAACCCTAGATTCTCACACAACATCACTTGAAATAGTTCCATATTGTCCAATTATTAGATTGAAGAGTGAAATAGTGGCCCTAGTTAACGAGGTAAATTCGTTGTCCTTGAAATGATTGAATATGATAGTAATGTAAGTTGACTTCGAGTGAAATTCCTATGCATTTACATGTTTTAGTTAGAAAGAGGAAGTTTTATTGACCGATAATGAAGGAAAGATTATATTAAAAGAGATGGATCAACTTCAAACTCTATAATTTAACACAGGATTTCCAGAATCCCAACCTTTTGAGCAAAATTTGATGAAATTTTGAAATATCGAGATTTTTGCCAAAAGAACTCCTAAATTACATAAATCATGTGGTTTATCACATTTTGTCTCAAAATCACGCGAAAAGAATATAGCCTTATGGCTAAAAATTTATTTGTTGATTTTTCGGTTGTTTCGGTGGTAATCCAATACATCTAGTATTTCATTTATTTGTTGGTGCCCCAATTATAATTTGGATGCAATTATGGATTGGAATGCAGAATTTATGGAGAACTTGGGTAAATTCCTTGATTAGTTATAAAACAATTTCCATTTGATAACTCAAGTGACATGCATCCTAATATCTAATTATTATTTTCTATGATAATGATATGCATCCTAATATTTAATTATTCTTTTCTATGATAATTATATCAAATCCAAAGCAACAAAAGAACAATCATACACCACCGAATATAAAGAGGTCTTAAATTTTGTCACCTACTACTCCCCAGGACAAGTTGACATATAATCCACTATTGAAAATAGCATTTACAATATACAAATGGCTTATAATACACTAAATCATATCACTTGATATCATAATTTATCTTCAAATTTGCTTCAACGTCGTGCTTATAATCTTTGCAACTCAAATGCACCGCTGCTCACGCGCTCTATATACCTTTGAATTGTAGCCAAGTGATTGGCACTTACTTCAATTCAATGATCGAGACTAAAATTCATGTTCAATGTAGCGATTTAAATATCCCACATCAATAATGTATTTGAAGATTCTTGGTATATATGTAGGTGCAAGAAACCTAGATTTCAACATATGCTATCGAGAACCCAAATGGTTACATATGGTATCAGAGTAGACCCAAGACCATTACCATGTTATTGTGCAGATATTGTTGGCCATTGTGTGTTTACCCTAAGGAGGACATTAGGGCTTCAATGGGCTATGCGAATTGACAAAATTCAGTTGATGGAAACCCTAGGTGGTGAATTAGGGATTTTTTGTATCTTAAAATTTTTTGATGTCTCTTTAACTTGGTGTGATTTGTTGTATGGCACTAATTTAAAGAGATTTTTGTTGAGATAACTCTACTAGCCTTCTTCTCATCCTCTTTGGTCTTACTCTTATTCACCTTTTCTAAATTTTGGTGATTGTGTCTAGTATTTTTGGTGACTAAGTTACTAGATTTAGTATTTAGGCTAACTAATCAAAAAGTACAACAAATTTTACACTTTTTTACAATTTGGGTAACATACTTTTTTCGACATTTTTGAAAATGAACTTTTGTTTTGTTTTCATTTTGGTCACAAATTTTCATTTTTAACAGTGAACTATCAGTGATTTTGTGACTAAAGTGAAAACAAAACAAAAGTTCATTGTAAAAAATGTCGAAAAAAAATTATGCTACCCAAATTGTAAAAAAGTGTAAAGTGTGCACACCGATCGCGATTTAAAGCCCCTAAGGCTGGGTCCCCCAGTGGACCACCTAGATGTGCAGGGTATGCCGCTTTAGCGGGGTCCCCCTAGCTGGACCATATCCGAATGTATACCATCTATCCAGTATCAAGTGGTGCTAGCTATCAGTACCATAAATCCAAAATCAATTTAAAACATATATCTGTGAGAACTCACGCTCTCAGAGCCCGGCCCCCGCGGTGGCGATTCCTCTAATTTTTTCGATTTTAATTTTGGAAAACGGTTCGTTTTATTATAAGGAAAAAGGTGACGATTTGCAAAGGAATCAGAGTCGCCAGTTTGTTTTACTAAACAAACAAAAGTTTGTGTAAAAGAGGAACATTTATGAATTAAACGACATCTTAAACACAATTAATGCGAAACTAGTTGATTTAAAGGGTTCGGGGATTAAGTTACGAATTAGGAAGGTGTTAGGCACCCACCCTAATTCTCCCTTTCGGTCTCTAAGTAGGATATGCGTGGAATTATAATCGAACATTTGCATGTTAATTGATGTTATTGCGTATCGGTCCACAGTTTTAGGAAAAAAAGGGATTTTGGAGTGGGGGTGAAAACCATGTGCTTCTTATTTCGCCATACGATTTTAGAAATCAGTGTGTGTATGTGATTTGAAAGATGATTTTGATAATGATAGGTAGCAAAACAAGTGTTTTTAAAAAGATTTAGGGATTTTTGGAAGCTAATTCGATTTGGAATTGGATATCCGGCAATCCTCAAGATTTGTTCGTCAATAGTGTACCACAGTTTAATAATTTAAACCGTTATTGACGAATCCAGTACTCTCATATTGGATATTTAAGTAAGTACCGCGATTTATAGATTAAATCAGATACAAACGTGTATTGATTCATTAGTAAACCAAGACTGACAAAATCAGAATTTTGTGAAATTAACTGATAAAAATATATTTAAAAATGGTTTACAGCTCGGTCTACACCTTCGGTTTTGAAAATGGGGTTTAAATGTGAAATCCGGACTGATTTTGAAATAAACAGCAATTTTTACATGCAATTGATCAATTATAATTGATAAAATAAGGACAGATAAATAATTAAAGCTGAATTAATATAAAAAAAAGTACCTCAGAGCCTCGAAAATAGTAGAATACTATTTTAGAGCAATGTTCCCGAAGTCTCAGAGCTGATTGATGCCTTAAATGGGGTCAGTGCAGGTGTATTTATAGCTGTAGAATGATTAATGGGTCGAGCGGGAAGTGTGTGTCGGCGGACAAGGGGTGTCCGTGTCCCTGATTTTCACGTACAATGTTCTTTTTGAAATTTCGGCCAAAATAATCATAAGATTAATCTGATTTTTTAACATGTTTCTCCCCATGATGTATCCTATCTACTGACCAAATTTGAGCTCATTTGAACTTTCGGAAGGTCATCTTTTGGTTACCCGAAGTAGACTCTCGATTTTTCGAATTCCAGGAGATTCAACCGTCGGATTGAACTAATTTTTGAGTATGTTTCTCCTTCTAGCAATGTATAATAACCCTAAAAGTCTGAGGATGATCAGAAATGAGGAACTCTTCTTTCACAAGTTTCCAGGAGTTTTGACGATTTTCGGCTCCGGCGACTTCTAGTAATTCTCGTAACTTCTTATCCGGGTGTCCTTTTGGCTTCCTTCTTTGATATGTATCACATGTATATGGTATGTATGCATCTAGAAATACTTGTGCATGCATGTGTGCTCATTTTTTTAGAGTTCGGGATTCTTGTAGGGGTGTCAAAATAAGCTGTTCACGATATCCAAACTCGTACATATATGATTCATATGATATTTGGTTCAAATATTGTATACAAACTAATTTCCAAACCATAACAATATATACATAATTATATGAGGGGGTATACGCGCATACGCACTTGCAGGTAATACTTAGGGCTTGCGATATCTTAACATATAACGGGATTCTTACGTATTAACTGAAATTATATTGAAAACATGAATAAAGTAATGAAATTAACAACAAATCTTAGCCCAATACCCCATGTATGTGTGTGTCAGCCATTATATAAAGAAAACCCCCAATTTTTTATAAAAGTGAAGATGCAACACATAAACACTTGAAAAAAAGTTTAAATACCAGTATCCCCACCTCAATCAAGCAATCCCTTGAAGCTATGAGCACTAGATCGAGCCGTAGTCTGACAAATTAAGAAATCCCCAAAACAAAGCTTGAAATACTCATTAATGGAGGAAGGAAGTGGAGGAGGAAGATGATGATGGTGATGATGGAAAAGGTTCAATAAGAGGTAAAAAGCTAGGTGTGATCACTCTTTTTCACCCTTCACAAGAGGATTTTCACCTCTCTTAAGCACTCTTTCGAAATGGAGGTAAGTGGGGTGTAAAAGAAGGAAGGAAATGGACTTAAAAGGGAGAAAAACCCTCTAGTGAAGCTTTGATCAATCAGAGCTACCTCTAATCGATCAGAGGACACCCACTTCAAGCCCCTCTCATTTTCTTCGAAAATCACACTTTTTGAGGACTGTATCGACCCCCGAAATACATATGATTCTACTCGGCTTTCAAATAAAAGTTGTAGAGGGAAATAAAATAAATCCATAGGCACTTACAAAAGTCAATTCGGGTTTAAGACGAAGAAGTTATGAATTTTCAAAGTTAGCAAAAAATTATAAATCGCGTAAAGGCAATTTACGTGCCTAAAGCGAAGAATGGGGTTCGGACCACCCAGAACGCTTAATGATTACCCATGCAAGTTTAAATATGTACATATAACATATATAAAAGTATAAATCATGTGGATATCCAAAACTCAAAATTTTTACACCTAGAACAAAATTTTCGCAATGATTGGAACATAGCTCATGGGAAGAATTGCCAAATAAAAAAAATGGGGTGTTACAAATCTCCCCTCCATGGGTACTTGGCTTGAATTTCTGACTCAAGCTCCCAAGTAGCTTCTTCCATCCCGTGATGATGCTAGATCACCTTTAGAAGTGGAATGACTCTATTAAGAAGGACTTGTTATTTCCAGTCTACTAAGGCTATCGGTTGTGTCACATAAGATACATCTTCATTAACCTTGAGCTCTTCAACTGGAACCATATGTGATGGATCAAGGACATATTTTCAAAACATAGATACATGGAACACGTCATGAATTCGTTGAAGCTGAGGCAGTAATGCGAGTCGCTACGAAACAAAACCAACACGTTGAAGGACTTCAAATGGCTCTATGTATCTCGGGGCTAACTTGCCTTTGTTACCAAAGCGGACCATGCCATGATGAGGTTTGACCTTAAGAAACACATAGTCGCCTACTTCAAATTCAAGTGGTCGCCTTCTCTTGTTGGTATAACTCTTTTGTTGGGGGCTGTCGCTAGTCACTGTTTAATGAGTTTAATCTACTCCGAAGTATCTTGTACCAATTGTGGTTGCACGATCCATGAAGAAGGTAACCCGTTTATCTTCGTACATTTGCAGTAACCAAATATCAACTTTAAGGGAAGGATCGCAATTTTTTTTAACATCAAGAACAATATTGCAAATGAACGCAAACTCCAAGGTTTCTCTTTCTTTTTCCCCAAATATTGTATTTCTTGACAGGTAGACTTAACATGTTAAATTGCTCACAAAATGATGTTTTCATCCCCTTTTAACTAATCTCTCTTCATTCTTAGTTCAACAACACTTTCTTCATTGATTTGTTTATATCCCCAAATTCTTACGGTTTATTCACTCCTGATTTATGGAATATTTTTAACCAATTTTCACAAAATTACCCTTTTAAAACTTGAGAAGTATACCTACTAATTAAAATTATTGAACAAATGTATATTTAATTTTTAATTTAGATTCTTAATCAAAATATACTTCCATATAATTTTATTTCTTAGCTTTCTTTAAAGTTCTATTCAAAACTCTTTACTACAAACTCTCTATATTAATTTTTTTTATCGATCAATTGGTCAATGGAAGAATATAAACCCTATAATTATAGGAATAATTAGGGGTTAGATTTAAAAAAAAATATATATGAGAAGCTGTTTTCCCCTTATTGCTATGAATTATATTTTCGAAGGTGTTTGTTTTGAAGTTTTGTATTGACTACTGTCAATTTTTTGGTTTTTTGAAACAACGCTAACTTGTTTAACAGTATTTACAATCATTCTTCTTTCATCAAATAGAAATATGTGTCATAATTATCAAATCCTACCTAGACACCAACCCGGCAAAGGGACTAAGTAGGTAGGTAACTAGTTCAACCATTGGATCACTGGTTAAACGGCTATAAAAGACCATGCAAGAATTTAAATAATATAAAGATTTATATGGCTATAAGGGCCATTAGTCAAACCGCATAGCCAATATACAACATTACTAACATAGATTAGATTACTATACGTGAAAAATAAGAACAAATATTTTAAATGACATGGCAACTATAACAAATGAAACGCATTTATAGGAGGATTGGATAAAATAACAATAAATATCAGAGTTTCCATAACAAATGGTATTTATTAATGGCACAATATTTATTCTTTGGTAATATATACATTACTTTTCAGGTGTTGCATTGCCATTAATTAAAATTTTCAAATTTTGTGTGATATGTATTTTCTATTTTTATACTACACTGATATTTCATATCTCCCCATTTGCCATTCACCGAGTATATAATTTGTCCCTAAAACTCCATTTTTTTATCAACCGAATATGTAAGACCACTTACTCTTACAAGGCCTCTTTTAATTAACAAGTCCATTTATTTTTGAGAAATATGCGCTTTCCAATTTCCTAGTCATATAAATCATTTACATTAACATTCTCATTCCCATTTTTACTATCAACATTTGCATTCTCATTTTCACCATCAACATTTACATTCTCATTTTCACTATTTGCATCCTCATTCCCATTTTCACCAGCAATATCTACATTTCCATCATTTCCATTCTCATTTTCACTATTTACATTCTTATTCACATTTTCTATATCAACATTTGGATTCTCATCTAAAGTATTCACATATTCATCATTTACATCCATATCTATATCCACATTCACATTATCTTCATTTGAAAATGAGGGAGTAGTTTTTTTTTACATACCTATCATAGAGCCTACAATAGATTATAAGACCAACTCTCTTCTTTTCTGAATTTTTCTCTCTTTGCATCTAGAGTCTTGTATCTTCTTGCTCGATATTGTTAGAACTAATAAAAATTTTGCAACAACTATCAAATAAGGAAGACTAGTACAAGTATACAAAATTACAAATAATCAAGAAATACACCTAATATTATACAACTAATCAAGAATAACACTAATATTTAACAACTAAATATCTAAATCTAATAATATAAAATTATGGCTTTTGTCTTTTGAGTAATATATTCAACAAATCAACATTCAACAAGATAAACAACTCATCAATATTCCAAGAAATATACTTCATATCATGCTATTAATCATTAATCAAGAAATATGCAAGTAATATACTCCATAAATTCATAAGCATAAAAAATTTGGGCTTAAGATTTAAGGAGTAGTTAACCAGTTAACCTTGGTCGGTGGTCGGAGGTGAGGAGTGAGAACGGTGGAGTCGCTGGTTGCTGTCGCTAGGAGCCTGGAAAAGTGGGAGGAAAGGTGGAGTGCTCATAATTGGAGAGGTGGAGGGGAATTGGGGAAAACGGAAATAAAAAGAAAAGAGAAAGAGGCAAAGTAAGCTCGCAGGTTCTCTTTCCTCACTTAATTTCATTCCAATTTTCAAAGTGCCCTGCAAGTTTTCTTTATTACAATTAGATACCTTTGATTATAATTTTTTTTTGGTGCCCTTTCTCTAAGTGGGGCCCTAGGCATTTGCCTAGGTTGCATGCCCCTCTGGCCAGCTCTACCTATCCATTCTTTCTACCATATCCCCATAAGCAACCTTAGCCTCTGCCGCCTTCTCCCCATAAGGACTATTTAGCTCATCCAATTGTAAGGAATTAGGGCAGTAATCATGCATCACATACACTAATTTACGCACTAATCTTTAAACCCTAGGATCTATGCTGTTCAATAAAATCGACAGAAGACATACCTTATATGCGATTTGGTGTCAATGAAATGAACAGGATGGATCGGATCCTTCTGTTGTTGTCGTCCTTAGCGTAGAAACTACGACGCCTCTACGGTATGCACACACGAACGAGATGAGATCCTTGCTTGGTGTACTAGCGCCTTCTAGGGTTCTCTCAATTATATCGACTCTCTAGCCTCTCTAAGTTTCCTTAACGGCCAAGATAAATAAAGGTTCCCTTTTATTAGGGAACCCTAGTGAGAACCCTAAGCAACAAACGAACTAGGCCCAAGTCCAACTTGGCTCGTTTTAATTCATTTTGATCCAACTCGTTTTGGTGTGCGACCCTGTAGGTTTTACACTCTTTGGCAGTATAATTAAAATCCCGTTTTATTATACGAATAGTAAGCGGTCTCTAGTAAAACATTACTGTGAGAATCCGCAAATGCGACCCCCGGGTCTCGTCCCCGTTTGGCATGGGCGTCTGAAACGTCGGAAAGGATCCCGTCGTCCCATTTGCTTGGAGTGTTTTGATAATTCATATCGGGTGTCCCTCTATCCTGTTTCTAGGTACATGAGGGTTTATTCAGAGTCGCCAATACGTTTTACGAGAAAACAGACGAAAAGGGGTCGTGTAAGAGAAGAGGCTACATATAAGCCTTTCTTTACACGTTTGTCTACGAAACCAGGATTCTATGGGGTTCGGGAACTATATTACGGTTTGGGAAGGTGTTAAGCACCCATTCCGCCCTTTCGGTCTCTAGTGGACTTATATGTTTATTTTATGTTGAAGAACTTAGATGTTTTTACTAATAGTCTACTATTTCTCGAATAAAAAACCCTAATTTTTAGGGAAAGCGGGAAAGGGTATGAAAAGCCTTTGTGTTCCGAGATCCGATGTTTTTATTATTGAAAGATGTAAATACAAATGGCAAAACCTTTTATTTTGAAAGAGTATCCCGTATTATTTCCTCAGATAATGACGGTTTTCTCGTGTTGTGATTACTTTCGTAAAAAGTTCGGATTTATATCGGGACTAATTTAATATGGAACTAGAACTCTTTGAGGAGAGTTATCAGACACGTCGCAGTCTATAGAGAAGACATGATATGTTGATTTTAATTTCTAGGTAAGTTTTATCAGTCCGGGGTTTTGGAAACAGGATTTATCCGGACGATAATGTACTTACTCTTCTGGTTTTAAAAAAATGGTTTTATCAGGGTCTTTTATTTTGAAAACGATAGACTATTTGTAAACTAAAAATAAGTTTATTCAAATAAAATGTGGACAGAACAACAGAAGTAAAACAAGTACACATATATCTAATTTTAAATACTAGAAGGGACTTTCTTTACCTTCCCGACGAGAATAATAATAAGAAAGAAAATATAATACGGCAGAGGGGTCTCCGGCGATAATGATCTTCTCTTTCTTCAGATATTTCCGAGAGATCAATTCCAGAGACGGGACACGTCGAGTGTCGAGAATAGATTCGATAATTCTTCAGAAATAAGACGATAATAGAAAATGCTTGATAATAAAATCAGACTAAGGCTCCCAAATTCTCAGATCCAAACTCCCCCTCCTTAAACCCTTGGGGGTGTTGGACTATTTATAGTGCTCGGGAGAGAATGTCGTGCGACATATCTCCCAAAAGGGGAAGTGTCGCGCGACATCTCCATTCACTGTACCTATTTGTCGCGCGACATATCTCCTTGTCGCGTGACAAACGGCTGAAGTGATGTGTTCTGACACTGTGATGTGTCAGAAAGTGGTTGGTCGGGTGCAGAGGGGTTTGTCGCGCGACATAGGGGTGATTGTCGCGCGACATATCAGGGATTGTCGCGCGACAATGTGATATGTCGTGCGACAATCTCTCTAAAAAACATGTTTATTGGCCGACAAACCCTTCTAGGGTAGTTTTGGGTGCTAAGTGGGTCCCGAACCCAAAACAGCAGTTCTCGAAGGTCGTTAGGGTTCTTGCGGGGGTCACGGATCGGGGTGTCTACAGACCCTCTCGACTCAAGCTCCTTGCTTGCAAGGACTTGAGGCGACTGGAAGAGACCATGATCCATGGCTCCCGCATGAACTCTAAGGAAATGTATGCATGCAGAAGTGCTTGTAAATGCCTCCGGAGAGGGCTTGGTGATTGGATTGCCTCCGCAGAGGGCTTGTGTTACCTCATTGCCTCTCTCGAGGACTTTCATTTGCTCAACTTGCCTCAGATGGGAGGGCTACCATTGGGCCTCAGGTGGGAGGACTACCATTGTGCCTCTCTGGGAGGGCTTTCGTGAGTAACTTTGCCTCTGAAGAGGGCTTGTGTTGTTTTCTTGGTGAATTCTCTTAGACTTCTAGAGTGAGAGAGAGAAATCCTTGTGAGGGTGAAAAGAGCTCCTCAAGGTCTAATCTTATTCGGATGTTCGTTTTCCTATATCTTTCTTGAACTTTATTCTCATGTTTTCCTCGCGTGAGGATACTTTTCTCAGAAGTTAGTTTTCGATTTTTCCTTTGCTCTTCCGTAGAGTGATGATTCGAGGTTTTTCCAAACCATCTCTTCTTTATCGTGCTGAAAAGAAAATTTGTTTGAAAGTTCAATCTCTGATCTCTGTTCTCTTCTTAGTTTTCTCTTTGGTGGGCCCACATCGTATTCTGTTTTTCGATGTCCTTATTTCTCCCTCTTTTGGAAAAGACTTTTCCTGGCCTTCTCTGTTTTTGACCAGGAGTCTTTTTATCCCTTTGTTGCGATCAGGAGCCTTACTCACCCAAAACGAAGCCCTGAGCCGGTTTTTTGGCATAGCTGTCACTTTTGGTGTGGCTCCCCCTGTCACTCTACATTTCTGTTTCTCTTGCTCGCTCCGGGCGCTCATACGGGTTCTTTCTCTTTTCTACTCTTTCAATTTTTTCTATTCCCGTCTCATCTTGGCATTTTGCCTCTTTTGATGGTCTCGGTCCTTTCGGGAGATCAGAGATTAGCAGTGGTATTTTGTTCTCGCATTTTTCGGAGAGATGATTTGGGAGTTTTTTCCTTAGATTTTCATCCTGGGTGTGCGGTTTTTAGCAATTTTTTCGAAAACTGCTTGTCTGAAGTACCCCTGTAGGGAAAAAAAATATGAGACAAAGGTCAAAAAATTAGGGGAGGGGGGAGATTGCCGCGCAACATTTCGGTGAGGGGGTCTTTGTTGCGCGACAATGTGTCCATTTGTCGCGCGACAATCCTCTTCACTAGATATTCTCTTGCTGAGCTCATTCCACCTCATTCTCTCCTTTCTCTTTCTCTCTCTAGCTCTCCTTCTCTCTTCTTTCTAGCGCAGAAGCCCTGCCGCTTTTTCGACTTTTCGACTTTTCGACTTTTCGACTTTTCCATATATTCTACCTACACCGATGGACCCTGTACATCCGGACAGACTGGAGGGTGACCAGGAGGAGGTCACCTTCACTAACGCTCAGGGCGTTCTCCGCTGTAGCCCTTACCATGACGATTGGGCGGATCTTGATTGGTATGATGAGGATGGGATAGACCGCGGTCGGGCGGTGGTCTATCGAGATGCTATCCGGGCTGCTTCGGTCCCGGACATTCCGTGGCTCTTGATGGAGCCTGTTTCTCACGAGATTCGTCGTCGATCTCTGGTATGTCTTTTTTTCGTGTTTTTATCTGTTCTGTTTCTTGTCGTTTCCTGTATTTATTTTAAACAATGTTAGTATGCATGTCTGCCTAGGAATAACGTCCAATTTTAGCGAACACATACTTTTACTTGTGATACCTCTTAGGTTTTTAGAAAACTACATATTGTACCCTCATAATCATATGTCTCATAATTACACCAAAGTACCCTCAGGTTTGGAAAATTACATAATTTACCCCTATAACCCCATATCTCTCATAATTACACCAAAGTACCCTCAGGTTTGGAAAATTACATAATTTACCCCTATAACTCTATATCTCTCATAATTACACCAAAGTACCCTCAGGTTTGAAAAATTACATAATTTACCCCTATAGCCCTATATCTCTCATAATTACACCAAAGTACCCTCAGGTTTGGAAAATTACATAATTTACCCCTATAACGCTATATCTCTCATAATTACACCAAAGTACCCTCAGGTTTGGAAAATTACATAATTTACCCCTATAGCCCTATATCTCTCATAATTACACCAAAGTACCCTCAGGTTTGGAAAATTACATAATTTACCCCTATAACCCTATATCTCTCATAATTACACCAAAGTACCCTCAGGTTTGAAAAATTACATAATTTACCCCTATAACCCTATATATCTCATAATTACACCAAAGTACCCTCAAGTTTGGAAAATTACATAATTTACCCCTATAGCCCTATATCTCTCATAACTACACCAAAGTACTCTCAGGTTTGGAAAATTACATAATTTACCCCTATAACTCTATATCTCTCATAATTACACCAAAGTACCCTCAAGTTTGGAAAATTACATAATTTACCCCTATAACCCTATATCTCTCATAATTACACCAAAGTACCCTCATAACCCTGTACTCGTTCTTTTGTCTGCAGTGGGTTGGCCGTGGTTGGGGTTCCCCCAACACCATCTCTTTGGAGTGGCGACAGGCACCGGCCCCTTTCCAGGAGTTGCTCCTCGCGACTCCTTTCGGCTCTTTCTTTGATGCCCTCCCGGAGCGGGTGTCTAGAGCAGCTGTGTTGGTGTCGGCTTTAGCCTGCCACTGGTGGGACACTACCCATACCTTCCACTGGAGCTGGGGGGAGATGACGATGACCCCCTTGATTTGTTTGCTTTGACCGGGATTCCTTCAGGGGGTCCTTATACAGATTGACGTTCCCTTGCGTCTGACGGCAGAGGGTATCGTAGGTGCACTTGGGTGGTTTCCTGAGCGACGGAGTTCAGGCGATACGATCCCCCGGGCGGTTCTGGTCACGCGCCTAGCCACAGAGAGAGCTCGCTTGGTTGCTTCAGAAGCTTTGATGACTCGTCAGGAGGCGCGTCAGTATGCTCGCGTCCTTCTTCTTCTGACGCTCCATGATCTGTTTGAGGCCCGTGGGGGGGACACGGCCCATCTCTGGTGGCTGCCCTATATTCGGGATTTCAGCATCATGTTCGACTATGATTGGGGAGGCTTCATTCTCGCAGTCCTATATGATGCCATGGACCAGGTTTCTCTCCATTTAGCCCTGAACCTCAAGGGCTTCTCATTGCTATGGGAGGTACATACTCTTGTTCCCTTATCCTTGTTCTAGTCCTTTATTTTTTATTATCTGTTGTTGCTGATATCCTTTCTGTCTCTTCTTCAGAGTTAGTTCGTGGCGTATACCCGTTTGGGTCGCGCCCAGGTAGATCTCCTCGTTGAGAACGAGGACCAGTTCCCCTTTCTCCGCCGATTTATTGCGGGGGAACTACAGGGCTCCCTACGTATACAGGACTCAGGAGACCGGAGCTGCTGCCATTCACGACCTGCTGGAGGAGCAGGTAAATATCTTTAGTATTTTCTCTTTTCAAAAAATAAAGTAAAAAATAGAATATAAATGTCTGAAATAAAATTTTGTTCTCTTTGTAGATTGAGTAGGTCCCCTGGGGTGATCTGGGCCCTCACTATGGATATGGCCGTGCTCTGACCGCCTCGAGGACCAGGCGGCTGATTAGGGATGAGTACGGCCTCCATTTTTACTTGGGTGAGAGGGTCATTCGCCAGCATACACCGGCGCAGTGGCCTCGAGTTCCGCTATTTCCACCGGTTCTGATGAGGCGGACGGGCGAGATCGATCTAGTGACGGTGCAGGCTTTGGTGGATGGTCTCGGCTTTCAGACGTTCGCTGAGGAGGGGGACTATGCCGCTTTCGCTGCCCGCTACTTGATGAGGGAGCCGAAGGGGACTCGGGGACGGGTCTTCTATGACAGATACCGGGCGTTGGGAGGTGATCCCAACTATATACGAGGGCAGACCCACCTAGCTAGGATGGTCCCGGGTCACCTGCCATCTGTCCCCGATCAGAAGGACAACATTTTAGATTCTGACGATGATGATCCCGAGGGAGAGAGGGGCGTCCCTGTTGGTGCTGAGGGAGGCGGTGATAGGCCCGAGGGTGGTGATGATAGACCCGAGGGCGGTGAGGGAGGTGGAGCGGCGGTCGTTCCAGAGCAGCCCCCTCAGACGACGCATAGAGAGGAGCAGCCTGCTGGCCTTTCGGTGTCTCCAGAGGTCCTTTTCGATGCTGCCGAGGTTGCTGAGGGGAGAGCAGGGTTTTCCGAGAGATCCTGAGAGCCTGCAGACCTAGGAGCAGATTATGAGCAGTTTGGGCGGACCCCTCCGGCTGCGGCGACTACTCCTTCTGGTGGGGTCCCGCCTCTGAGAGCGACGGCTTTGGTGGATCCCCCAGGTGTTCGTACCTTCGCCACACTGACTCCGCTTCTGTTGGCTGTTATGGGCCCTCCGGCCCGTTCTCCAGGTTTCGGGGGTTCTTCATCTCGGCCTCCCTTGTTCCCGATCCGTGAGGAGGGCGGGTCCACTTCTGCTGATGTTCCGGCGGGGTCGTCCATTCCTTGGGTAGATCTACCCCCACTTCCCAGGGATATCTCTTATGTCGGCACCGGATTACGTCGATACACCGTCCCTGAGTATCCTCTTCCTGAGGACGCTTTTGATTACTTGGGTGGTCACTCTGATGACGAGGTACCTTTTTCAACTTCTCTTGATACCTTTATATCTATATTTATCTATTTTGACTGTGATGATTCTCTTATCTTATGTCTTTTTACAGCGGGTGAGTATACGGGTGGCAGATCTGCGGGCTTGGCATGCCCAGTATCTCTACAGCTGGAACCTGCTCCAGTATGTCGGTCGAGACCCTCCAGCATATATGCGCGACTATCAGAGGGCTATAGACGTTTCGTTACGGCCGGACGACCCCCTGACTTCTTCTCATGCTCGGTCGGAGTCTCAGAGGAGTAGTAGTAGGACCTCCAGGCGCTCTCGATCCTCGGTGATCCGTCCCACGGCTCCTGTCCAGTCGACGGGGCCTTCTCAGGCGGCAGTTCCTCCTGCTCAGGGCGTCCCAGTTGTCGACCTCACTCCCGAGGAGGGCTCGGGTGATAGTGGGAGCGTGTCAAAACGCGCTCGAGTAGACTAGCTTCTTTTCTGCACTTTTGTTAGTTCTGACAGATATGTACATGTTTTTTAGACAGAATTTTAGTTTAAAAACTGTTCTTTTATTGGATTCATGAAATATCTTTGCTTCTGATTATACTTTTATTCTCCGTTTGCGTAAGACAAATATATATATATATATATACATATATGTATGAGTAAAAATGTTTTTTAGGAGCCATACCTTGTAGTGAAATGATACTCATGTTTCCTGCAAAAGAACAAAATGAGAACAAAAATGTATCCAGAAATGATTCTTTTGGCAAAAATGACTCTTACGGGAGAAGAAAACAAAAAATAGGTTCGCCCTGAATGGGTTTGTCGCACGACAATGTCTCCTGGGCCTGGGTTTGTCGCGCGACAATCCCTCCTGGGCCTGGGTTTGTCACGCGACAAACAGGCACAGGACCCTCATTTTTGTTATAAATACACCCATCTTCCTTCCTTCATCCCCAGACCTTTCCAAAATGTCTTCTTATCGTGCAAACTCTGATTTTTCTTATGTTGAAGCTCGAGATGCTTTGATATCTTCTGAAAATGGCTTGAACTTTGGTGCATTCAGTCCTCTAGCGGGCTGGTGCCATCGCCCTATAGATGTTTCCTTTTTGCTGGGCGCTTTGCATTTTTGGAGCCCTGCGGATCATCTTTTCCGCTTTGGTCTTGACGAGCTCTGCCCGACTTATGAGGAGTTTTCCTGGCTGTTACGTTCTGACGTTCGTCTCCCGATGGCAGTTCCCATAGAAGAAATCGGTCCTCGAGATATGCTGATTGCTCTGTTAGCCATTCCCCAAGCAGCCTGTGATGGTTTTATTTCTGACGGACTCCTTGACCTCCATAAAATGGTGAGGTTCTTTCATCATTACGAAGATAGGGCCTCTTACAGTGTGGGGCGTACTGCGGCGGCCTTAATCTGCCTTGTCTCTGATATGTTACTGGTGACGGGTTCCTCCCGTGTTGATCCGACTATTCTGAGTTTGATCTATCATGCTAGAAATGGAGAGTCCATAGTGCCTATCGTTCTTGCAGAGACTTTGAATGGCCTGGATGATATTCAAAGGGGGGCTTCACCCTTCTTCAGGGGAAGTCCGCGCTTGCTATACATGTGGTTGTTGGAGCGTTTTCGATCGGTGGGCTTCAACGGGGTTCGGCTCGACAATCCGACTCATTTCTTCCATCGTCCTCTCTTTGGTGCTTTAACCATGTCTTCCTCTGATTGGACAGTGTGGTTTTCAGAGAACTTTCGTGCCATACGGTGGAATATCCCTTGGTGGAAGCTGAGGGCGATGGTGCTCAGTACCGGGGGACAGAATTATGTTCGGCTCCGTGGGCTCTGGTTCACCTCTTTTTATCTCCCAGGACGTCTTCTTCGGCAGTTCAATGTTTCTCAGGATATTCCTCTTGGCCTGAACAACTTCTCCTTTGAGTCCAAATTTGTGACCCAGCATGTCTCTTTATCAGTAGAAAGGATGTGGCGTGCTCGGCTGACTCGGCAGTTCAACTATGCTCGTTTCGGTATTCCCAGGCCCCTCCGGGCTGACATTATCCGCTCTTGCTGGCAATCTCTAGAAGGAGAGCTGATTGATGATCCCTTTCAAATGGAGTGGTTCCGATTCATGGATTCTGAGCCTTCAGAGAATAACATTGTCTTTGCGTACCAGATTCTGGATGAGGCTCGAATTGATTTGGCCACTGAGGACCCAGTGTGGCCAACCCCTAGGGATTAGTTTCTTCTTTGTATGCTGTATTTCCTTTGTAACTTTTGGTGTTCTGAACCACCTTTTAATAATATACGAATGACTGAGTTGTCTGAGATGATCTCGTGTGCGACCCCATACCGGCAGATGATGTTCTGTCGGATGAATCGGGCAACATTTCTGGCGTCAAGGGTTTGGAAAGACTCGGCTTCTACCCATTTGGTGAAGTAGTCAATGGCCACCAATATGAATTCATGGCCGTTGCTGGCTTTGGGTGAGATCTTTCCGATGATGTCGATTCCCCTGGTTGCGAAAGGCCAGGGAGCGGTCATGTTGTACAACTCTTTCGGAGGGAGTTTCTGAGATTTGGCATAGATTTGGCACTTGTGACAACGGCGTATATGATCAACACAGTCGTTCTGCAGGGTAGACCAGTAATAACCTTGTCTGATGATCTTGCGGGCAAGGGTATGACCGCTCATATGAGGTCCACAATCACCCCCATGTATCTGATCCATCACCTTGACAGATTCTTCCTCGGTGAGACATTGGAGATGAGTACGGTCGTAGTTCCTTTTATACAGCTTTCCGGCACAAAGTATGAACCTCGATGCTAACCTCCTGAGCGTGACCCGCGTTCTCTTATCTGTTTGCTCGGGATACCGATGATTTTTTAGTAGATTCCAGATGTCATAAAACCAAGTGGTTGAATCCCCATTTTCTTTATTCTCTACCTCAAGGGCCATGCAGTGTGCAGGTCCAGATATTTTTTGTACTGTAAGAGTAATTTCTTCCATCCCCTCCGGGATATCGATCATGGATGCCAGAGTTGCTAGGGCGTCAGCAAAACTATTTTGTGACCTGGGGACATAGTAAAACTCCAAATGTTCAAATTTTCCTGCTACATCTTCTAACCGGGCAAGGTAAGGGACTAACTTCTCATCTCTAATCTTCCATTCCTTCAAAACTTGGTGAACCACTAATGCCGAATCTCCGTATACTTGTATTCTCTTTATACCCCTTTGGAGCGCGATCTCTAGTCCGATTATACAGGCTTCATACTCGGCCATATTGTTGGTGCAGCAGAAGTCTAGACGATATGATACCGGGGAGTGAGTTTGGTCTGGAGAGACCAACAGGATACCTATCCCGTTTCCATTTCGGTTGGCGGCCACGTCAAAGTACAATTTCCAGTTTTCATCGATCTCGACATTCATGATGGTTTCGTCCGGGAATTCAGCTTCCTCTAGCATATCCCCCAGTATCGGATTATGGGCCAGGTAATCAGCTATGATCTTGCCTTTGACTGCCTTCTGGGTCATGTAGGTGATGTCAAATTTGGAGAGTAGGAATAGCCATTTTGCCATGCGGTTTAAGAGAGCCGGTTTCTCGAAGAGATATTTCAATGGATCAATCCGTGATGCCAGGATGACTGGGAAAGCCAGCATGTAATGCCGTAATTTCTGTGTTACCCAGACGAGAGCGGTGCATGATTTCTCCAACTGCGTATAGTTTACCTCAAACGGGGATAACTTCTTACTGACGTAGTAGATGGCTTGCTCTTTCCGTGTATCGGTCAGGTGTTGGGCCAGCATGGCCCCTGCAGCCAAATTAATGATGGTTAGGTATAGAATTAGCGGCAGTCCGGTCTGTGGTGGGGCTAACACTGGGGGCTTGGAGAGGTAATCCTTGATTTTGTCAAAAGCCTCTTGGCATTGATCGTCCCATTCTCCTGGTGAAGACTTCCTCAGGAGTTTGAAGATGGGTTCGTAAGTTTGAGTGAGCTGAGAGATAAACCTGCTGATGTACTGCAGATTTCCCAAAAATCCCCGGATTTCTTTCTCGGTACGAGGCTCGGGCATGTCTCGGATAGCTTGAACTTTGGCAGGGTCCACCTCGATTCCCTTCTTACTGACGATATATCCCAGGAGTTTTCCTTTGGTTACCCCGAACACACATTTCTGCGGATTGAGTCTCATTTGATACTGGCGGAGGCGGTCAAAGAAAGCTCGCAAAGCTGATACATGGCCTTCCCTCTCCTTTGACTTGATTATCATGTCGTCCACATACACCTCTACTTCTTTGTGAATCATGTCATGGAAGATAGCTGTAGCTGCCCTCTGATATGTTGCCCCGGCATTCTTCAGCCCAAATGGCATAACGGTGTAGCAGTATGTTCCCCACGGTGTGATGAATGCTGTTTTCTCCTGGTGATCTAGGTGCATCTTGATCTGATTATACCCGGAGAAGCCATTTACAAATGACTTTAAGGCATGGTTGGCGATATTATCTACTATCAAATCAATATTGGGTAATGGGAAATCGTCTTTCGGACAGGCCTTGTTAAGATCCCGGTAATCCACACACATGCGGACCTTCCCATTTGCCTTTGGAACAGGCACGATGTTGGCTAACCATGAAGGGTACTCGATCACCTGCAAGAACCCCACACTCAGTTGTTTCATCACATCTTCTTTTACTTTCAGGGACCATTCTGGCGTAAGTTTTCTCAACTTCTGTTTGACGGGCCTAAATTCCGGTTTGGTGTGTATCTCGTGCATGACTATCTGGCTGTTCAAACCTGGCATATCTGCATAGGACCAGCCGAAGATATCCACGTACTCATTTAGAGTTTATGTGAATTCTTCTCTTTCTGTTCCACTTAGACTTGCCCCAATACGGACCTCTTTTCTTTCTTCTTCTGTCCCGAGGTTAATCATAAGAGTGTCCCCTTCCTCAATCTGTATACGCTGCTCCTCCTGTTCGGGGTGTTCATTTAGTTTCTCTAACTCCATATAAGCAATTACAGAATTAAAATCAACAGGGTAACACAAAACAGATTCTTCTTCATTGATGATGGTGCTTACAGGTACAAGTTTAAAAAGTAAATCTAGGAGTGACTTCTCCTTAGCCCTACCCTCGCTCTTATCTCTCACCCTTACAATTTCGCTCTTTCCCCCTTTGTAATTTGGATCAGTGCGTATCAAGTGTACAGGGTCGTATCTCGTTTCCTCATCCCCTAGAGCCATGATGTCAAAGAGACCTCCGATCATTTCTTCCTTTTCATCTTTTTCGTCTCCATTCTCTTCCCTCGGCCCGATTGTTAACTTGGTAGAGAAGCTGTGTGTGATGTTTTCCTTGATATAGAGGTCCTCTTCATAGAAGATTTCCTATCCTGGAAGGTTTTCTCCGTCGCCGTTTCTCCATGGCTCCTGAAAGCCGCAAAAGGGGAAGTCCTCTCCTTATTTGACGAAAAAACCATTTAAAGAGCTAAAACTCGGATATTGATGCCCTCGACCCCTTTTCTCTCAATCGTCTTCTTTAGTGTGCTAGTACCCCAAGCCTTCTCTTTCGTACCTCATTACTGGTTCCAAGGCTTGGAGTAACCCTGGCTGCCCCATTCCCAGACTGGCTCCAGGTAAATATTTCATCATTCTCAGTATATTCGTGATCTTGGTGCTGAGACCAGAGATGTTGTCAGGGGGTAGATACTCGATTCTCTGGGTGGTGAGAGTTTGTACTTGAGGTTCATAAGAAAAGCCTCCCAATTGTATGCTCTGGATCCCGATGCCTAATACAGGTAACTCCAGATCCGCCAAGGTCCTCTCAGGATCTCCTTGGATGGTGATTATATTTCCCTCGAACGGTATCTTGATTTTCTGGTGTAAGGAGGAGGGGAGTGCTCCTATGTCGTGTAGCTATGCTCTTCCCAACAAGAGGTTAAAACTGGAGGGAATGTCTATGATTTGAAAGTCGGCCGGAAAGCTTCCGGGACCGACCATGAGATCAAGCTTTAGGGAACCCAGAACGGCCCTTCTGGTATTGTCATAGGCCCTGACAGTCACAGCTGACGGGGAGAGCTCTGAATCCAAGATACTTAGACATCTGGCTGTCTTCAGGGGGGCAGACGTTTATGGTTGACTCGTTGTCGATGAGGAATTGCGGCAGGATTTTTCCTCGGGTTCGGACGGTGATATGGAGGGCCAGGCTGTGTTTCCTCCCCAATGGAGATAAGTCCTCATCTGAAAATGACAGACTTTTTTGGACTGTAAGTGACCCGATCATGTTTGGCAGTTGTTCGGGTGTGGAGTCTGGTGATATCACGGCCTCGTCTAGAAGCTTGATGAAGGCGGTCCTGTGGGGTTTGGAGGCAACCAAGAGGCCCCAAATAGTAATGTGTGCCTGAGTTTTCTTCAACTGCTCAAGTACTCGATTTTCTCCTGTTTCCTTAGGAGGTGGTGATTTATCGGCATTCGTCGGCGGTGGCTGGTATACCCTTCCTAAACGGGTGATTTGTTGGATCCAAAGGGATGCGGGGTCTGATCCCTCTGAAGTTTCTGATGACTTCGGCTCTGTCGACCAACTGAAAGTCCCAGGGGAGGTTTCTGTCATATAGATTGTCTCCCTGGGGGGGCTTTGGGATTTCCATGGGTGTTTTTTCTTATCTTGGGTCCATCCTATCCCAGATTTTCCGGGATTGGTTTTGATTGTAAGTGGCTGTGAGATCCCCTGATTTGCCTTTCTTAAAACCTGCCCGGGTAAGAAGTTCATTTTGGCCATCCATTGATCAATTATTGGATTGAGGCCTGGGGCAACTTGAGCCTTTGCTGGCAGTACAACGGGTGCCCTGTAGGTTGGGTCATCTCGAATGAGTCCCACGGGATCAAAGCCTTCTTCATTAGTGGTCAAGGCATTAATCCCCGCTGGTGGAGCGTGGTTAGGAAGGGGATTCTTGGTAACATTGGGCCCGCCGGGTGCGGGGATAGTTCTGGCTTCAATCAAGTCTTGAATACGATGGCGAAGGGCCCAACAACGCTCCGTGTCATGGCCTGCAGCCTGATGGTACGTACAATTCTCATTCATTCTCCAGGTGCTGGGAATGGGGTTTGGTGGGGGGCGCGGGTTGAGTGGAGTGATTAGTCCGGCATTTCGGAGCATTTCCAGACTTTTGACCAAGGTAGTGGGAAGGGTGTAGAAGTCCCTCCTTTTCTTAACCTCGGTGCTCGAAGAGTCTCCTTGTGAGGGCCAACTCATCGGAGGTGTTTGGTGTGACTGCCGAAATGGGTTTTGTTGATAGGGGTATAAGCTTAGTTGGTTTACGGCTGGAGTGACTGTCTTCTTCCCGGCATATGAAGCTTTCCTGGTATCGGCCTCTACCTTCTTGGCCAATTCTTCCTTTACTTGTGACCCCATACTCAACAGGGCTCTGAAGTGTGGGAATACATGCTTTCCTATGCAATTCATTACAGCTGGAGTAAAATTCTTCTGTATGATTTCCAACTGCTCTTCTTCATCGGGTCGTTTGGACATTTGGGAGGCCATCTCTCTCCAGCGGGTGAAAAAGTCGCTGAAGCTCTCTTTCTCGCCCTGCTTGGCCATTTCCAGGTGTTTACGGGTAATTTCCAAATCTTCGTTGGACCCGTATTTAGCCATAAATTCCTTGACGATATCTCCCCAAGTCTGCATGTAATGCCTTTCCAAACCAAAAAACCATCTCAGGGTGGCCCCCGTGAGAGTCATGTGAAAGGCCTGTGCTAATTCTGGCTCTCCACAACTGGATACTTGCATGGATCTGATGTAGGATTGTAGAGGGGTTTTAAGGGGCGTGGTTCCAGTGAACTTGGTGATGGAAGGGAGTTTGAATCCCTGTGGTAATCTTGCTTCTGGGTAGAGGGAGAAGGCGTTCATATTTGTGATCTCGTCTGCTCCCTTTATTAGAGACACCCCTTTCTGCAGGACCCTCATCTGCTCTTTCAGCTTCTTCGTTTCCTCACTTTCTCTTGACACCTCGTCGGGCTGTTCCCGTGCTATTACCGATTCTGCATACACTGCCCGGAGTCGGTTGATGTCTGGGTACTCATTAGGGAAGGCTACTGGGGCCGGTGGTTGAATGGGTCTTGCGGGAACTTGTGGCCATGGTTGGTATTGGGGGTCAAAGCCGGGTTGTACTTGGGGTTGGGGCCAAACTATAGGTGGCTCTTGCTGTTGGTATGTGGGGCCTGAATCCGGGGCCCATTGGTTCTGATTGTTGGGGTCAGTTTGAACGGGACCAGCTACGATATGGCCCGTTTGTGATGGATTGGTTCCTTGGACTGGGGGGAGTACTTGGGAAGACTACCCTTGATTCTGATCTCGATTCGGTGGTAGTCTCTCAAACCCTGGTGGTGCAGTTCGTTCGGCTGATAACTCTTCTACTCGAATCCGGGTGTTTTGTTGCTCGCTTGTGAGGCTTGCTAAATTCATGCTGACGGTCATCAGCAAACGGTGCATCTCGGCTAAAGTTGGTTGAACTACAGACGCCTCGGCTAGGCTCTGATCTGTCTCTTGATTCTCACGTCTATCGGGCATTTCGGGTGTGCTTGGTCTCACTAGTCTTCCGGTATGATCTCGACCGGCCCAACCTTCCAGAGTGACGTCGCTTTACGGCTGTAGACGAAACCACGTGGCGAAGATGAAGGAAGACTACGATGCGACTCAATTTTTGCCAAAAGAAACATTAAAAATTGCCGAGAGAAAGGCTCAGATTTTAAAAGGGTGTCGTAAAGTAAGCCGTAAGGTGGTACATCCCCTACGGCTGTTTGACAAGTGTTTTAACCGACTCAATCTTATATGCAGCGCATGTGTACGAACGGTTAAGGCTTCAGGCTCCCTCATATTTGGCAAGACCTTGCGATATACCCCAAGGGCGGGTACGTGCAAGAGCCTTTTGATATACTTCCCGGGTACGTGAGTGTTCTCGTCACTCGATATACCTCGGGGGCGTACTTGGCCAAGGAGAGTGGAAGTAAATGCTTTCGGTTTATGTTGGCCCAAGCAAGCCAACTCCCTACTTACTTATAATACTTCCGAGGGTTTGGGGTAATTTCACACTCGTAGAACCAATGCATGATTTGTGATAGTGCGTGTAAAGTTCGAAAGGTCGGGTTTACAAATATCATTATCTTTATTACGTATTTTGAAAACTTCAATTTTTAGAAAAAAGTTTCTTCTCAATCAAAATAACACAAGTAGGAAAAGCAGTAAAGGCTGATATTCAACAGATAAACAAGAGTCCACATATAAGAGCCTAGTTCTCATTTGGTCCCCAGCAGAGTCGCCACTGTGAGAATCCGCAAATGCGACCCCCGGGTCTCGTCCCCGTTTGGCATGGGCGTCTGAAACGTCGGAAAGGATCCTGTCGTCCCATTTGCTTGGAGTGTTTTGATAATTCATATCGGGTGTCCCTCTATCCTATTTCTAAGTACAAGAGGGTTCATTCAGAGTCACCAGTACGTTTTACGAGAAAACAGACGAAAAGGGGTCGTGTAAGAGAAGAGGCTACAGATAAGCCTTTCTTTACACGTTTGTCTACGAAACCAGGATTCTATAGGGTTCGGGAACTATATTACGGTTTGGGAAGGTGTTAAGCACCCATTTCGCCTTTTCGGTCTCTAGTGGACTTATATGTTTATTTTATGTTGAAGAACTTGGATGCTTTTACTAACAATTTATTACTTCTCGAATAAAAAACCCTAATTTTTAGGGAAAGCGGGAAAGGGTATGAAAAGCCTTTGTGTTCCGAGATCCGATGTTTTTATTATTGAAAGATGTAAATACAAATGGCAAAACCTTTTATTTTGAAAGAGTATCCCATATTATTTCCTCAGATAATGACGGTTTTCTCGTGTTGTGATTACTTTCGTAAAAAGTTCGGATTTATATCGGGACTAATTTAATATGGAACTAGAACTCTTTGAGGAGAGTTATCAGACACGTCGCAGTCTATAGAGAAGACAGGATATGTTGATTTTAATTCCTAGGTAAGTTTTATCAGTCCAGGGTTTTGGAAACAGGATTTATCCGGACGATAATGTCCGGACGATAATGTACTTACTTTTCTGGTTTTAAAAAAATGGTTTTATCAGGGTCTTTTATTTTGAAAACGATAGACTATTTGTAAATTGAAAATAAGTTTATTCAAATAAAATGTGGACAGAACAACAGAAGTAAAACAAGTACACATATATCTAATTTTAAATACTAGAAGGGACTTTCTTTACCTTCCCGACGAGAATAATAATAAGAAAGAAAATATAATACGGCAGAGGGGTCTCCGATGATAATGATCTTCTCTTTCTTCAGATATTTCCGAGAGATCGATTCCAGAGATGGGACACGTCGAGTGTCGAGAATAGATTCGATAATTCTTCAGAAATAAGACGATAATAGAAAATGCTTGATAATAAAATCAGACTAAGGCTCCCAAATTCTCAGATCCAAACTCCCCCTCCTTAAACCCTTGGGGGTGTTGGCCTATTTATAGTGCTCGGGAGAGAATGTCGCGCGAGATATCTCCCAAAAGGGGAAGTGTCGCGCGACATCTCCATTCACTGTACCTGTTTGTCGCGCGACATATCTCCTTGTCGCGCGATAAACGGCTGAAGTGATGTGTTCTAACACTGTGATGTGTCAGAAAGTGGTTGATCAGGTGCAGAGGGGTTTGTCGCACGACATAGGGGTGATTGTCGCGCGACAATGTGATATGTCGTGCGACAATCTCTCTAATAAACATGTTTGTTGGCCGACAAACCCTTCTAGGGTAGTTTCGGGTGCTAAGTGGGTCCCGAACCCAAAACATCAGTTCTCGAAGGTCGTTAGGGTTCTTGCGGGGGTCACGGATCGGGGTGTCTACAATTACTACTATCCAAAGGGTATAAAGGTCAAAAACGACACAACCTTAAATTGATATTCCACATTTTTGTCAATCGATATCTAGATTGAACACAAGATTCGGCAAGTGTCATTCTTGTATAGTTCAATCTTTATGTCTTGATCTCTAAGTATAATTAATCTAAAACAAATGACATCTCATTTGTGCATGGCCATGCAAATATTAATCATACTTATCAAGGGGCCCAACGATATCTCTCTCATTATATGAGAGTGACAAATCCCATCTTGATCAACCACATACCTCTACATAGTTCATAGTATGCTCGATCATCATCATTATAATTACTCGGTCAAGAGCAACGTTTGATAATACCTGACATGCTAATCCCTATGTTGGTAACCATGGCGATCTCAGGTCTGAGGATAATACGATATCACAAATGGGGAACATCACTGATGACATTATGTAACACTCCTCGCAGTGTCCCCAAAGCGGGTCGGTCCGATACTTTGTTCCCTAACAAGTATCAGTATATTCAGCTTGATATCTCCATATCCATGACTTGTGGAACATAGTCGTCAGCTGACTCATACTCTAATCATTGTATCAATGTGATCCTAGGTTATTGACACATGATTAGGGACATCTAAACAATATCATTATAACATTACTAGCATCCCACAATCTAGTCACGTACTTGATGAACTAGTATTAATAAATATTATTTATAAGAGAATATAAAGTAAAATGAAATAAACTTTATTTATGACAATAAGCATAAGATATCCAAGTACAAATCATAATATATGAATAGTCCTAGGACATATCTCTTTCAGTCTCCCACTTGTACTAGGACCATTCATTCATAAAACGAATGCCTAGTGCACTAAAATGACGATCATGTTTAGATTGAGAAAGTGGCTTAGTCAAAGGATCAGCTACATTCTCGTTTGTGGGAACCATGCATATCTTTACATCACCATTACTGATAAACTCACGAATGAGGTGATAACGTCTCTGAATATGTTTGGACTTTTGGTGCAACCTTGGCTCTTTAGCCTGAGCAATAGCTCCATTGTTGTCACAATACAAATCCACTGGATTGGTGCTACTAGGAATGACACCAAGTTCAGTGATAAACTTTTTTATCCATACTGCTTCCTTTGCTGCTTCTGAAGCAGCAACATATTCAGCCTCTGTTGTAGAATCAGCAACTGTGGCTTGCTTAGAACTCTTCCAACTCACAGCTCCACCATTGAGACAAAACACAAAACCGGATTGTGATCTGAAATCATCCTTATCTGATTGAAAACCAGAATTCGTGTACCCATTTACAACCAACTCTTCTTCCCCACCATAAATCAAGAATATATCCCTAGTTCTTCTTAAGTACTTGAGGATATTCTTGACAGTGGTCCAGTGACTCTCACCTGGATCTGACTGGTATCTGCTAGTCACGCTCAATGCGCATGCTACATCGGGACGAGTACACAACATAGCGTACATGATAGAACCTATAGCTGAAGCATACAGGATTCTACTCATGCGATCTCGCTCATCTTGTGTCTGAGGACACTGAGTCTTGCTGAGTGTTGTACCATGTGTCATTGGCAAGAACCCTCTTTTAGAGTCTTGCATGTTGAACCTACGTAAAACTTTGTCAATGTAATTACTTTGACTCAGTCCTATTAGTTTTCTTGATTTATCTCTATAGATCTTGATCCCTAATATGTAGGCTGCCTCGCCCAAATCTTTCATTGAGAAACATTTTCCCAGCCAGGTCTTAACAGACACAAGCATAGGAATATCATTCCCAATGAGTAGTATGTCATCTACATACAATACTAGAAATACTATCGCGCTCCCACTAGTTTTCTTGTATACACAAGGTTCCTCTTCGTTTTTTCTGAAATCAAACTCTTTGATAGTTTCATCGAAACGGAGATTCCAGCTCTGAGATGCTTGCTTAAGACCATATATGGATCTCTTAAGCTTGCATACCTTGTTAGCATTTCTTGGATCAACAAAACCTTCAGGTTGTGTTATGTACACATCCTCTTCAAGGTATCCATTGAGGAAAGCAGTTTTGACATCCATTTGCCATATTTCATAGTCATAATATGCGGCAATGCTTAAAAGGATCCAGATTGATTTAAACATGGCAACTGGCGAAAAGGATTCATCATAGTCAATACCATGGATTTGTCGATATCCTTTTGCAACCAATCGAGCTTTATAGACATCGATCTTGCCATCTTTATCAATCTTAATTTTGAAAACCCATTTGCAACCTATGGCTCTATAGCCATTTGGCATGTCAACCAAGTCCCATACTTGATTGTCATGCATGGATTTCATTTCGGATTTCATAGCTTCTAGCCATTTCTCGGAACTAGAACTTTCCATTGCTTCTTTGAAAGTCAAGGGCTCATTGCTGTCTAACAACACTATGTCTTGCTCATCTGAGATGAAAAGTGATAATCTCTCAGGTTTGCGACGTGGCCTATTTGACCTTCATAAGACTGTAACTTCTTCAGGAGTTTCTGCAACTATTTGCATACTTTGTTGAGGCTCTTCATTAAGATTACTATCATCTCGAATTTCTTCAAGATGTATCGTGCTCCCACTATTTTCTTTGGAAAGAAATTCTCTTTCTAAGAAAACTCCATTCCGAGCTACAAACACTTTGTTCTCGGTTGGATTATAGAAATGATATCCTTTAGTTTCCTTAGGATATCCTACGAAGAAGCATTTATCAGATTTGGGTTCCAATTTAGTTGTGATTAGTCGTCTGACGAAAACGTCACAACCCCAAATTTTTAGAAAAGACAGACTTGGAACCTTTCCAGTCCATAACTCGTAAGGTGTCTTTTCTATAGCCTTAGATGGAGATCTGTTTAGTGTGAACGCTGCGGTTTCAAGAGCGTATCCCTAAAATGATATTGGAAGAGATGTCTGACTCATCATTGATCGAACCATGTCTAACAATATTCGATTTCTCCTCTCAGATACACAATTCCATTGTGGTGTTCCTGGTGGAGTAAGTTGTGAAACAATTCCACAACTCTTAAGATGATCATTAAATTATTGGCTTAAGTATTCTCCTCCTCGATCTGATCGAAGAGCTTTAATAGTCTTCCCAAGTTGATTTTGTACCTCATTTTGAAATTCCTTGAACTTTTCAAAAGATTCCGATTTATGTTTTATGAAGTAAACATAACCATATCTACTGAAATCATCAGTAAATGTGATGAAGTACTGATATCCTTCTCTGGCAGTTGTGTTTAGTGGTCCACATACATCAGTATGAATAAGGGCCAAAAGATCATTTGCCCTGTCATTGTTACCATTGAAAGGGCTCTTAGTCATCTTTCCCAATAAACAAGATTCACATCGTTCAAATGACTGGTAATCAAATGAATTTAGAAGACCATCTTTATGGAGCTTCATCATGCGTTTCTCATTTATATGGCCTAAACGACAATGCCATAAATAAGTAGGATTCGAATCATCAGACTTGATTCTCTTATTATTTACGTTATAAACAGGTATTTCAAGATTTATAATATAAAGACCATCCAATAATTGTCCAATACCATATTGCATATTATTCAAAGAAAATGAACAACGTTTGTCCTTAAAATTGAATTCAAAACCTTCTTTGTCTAACAAAGAAATAGAAATTATGTTTCTGCTAAAAGCAGGCAGATAGTAACAATTATTTAATTCTAAAATCAATCCTGAAGGCAAAAGAATCTCAAATGTTCCTATAGCTAGAGCGGCAACTTTTGCTCGATTTCCAACGCGTAGGTCCACTTCTCCTTTAGCCAGCTTCCTACTCCTTTTGAGTCCCTGTACATTTGCACAAATGTGAGATGCACTTCCAGTATCTAATACCCAAAAAGTAGAAGAAGCTGAAGTAACATTTACTTCTATAACGTAAGTACCTGAAAACGAAGGGGCTAGTCCCTTCTTTTTGCCGTCAAGATACTTCTTGCAATTTCTCTTCCAATGACCCTTCTCATTGCAGTGAAAGCATACCATTTCAGCTTGTGGATTAGGCTTTGGCTCAGAACTTTGCTTTTTGTTCTTCCAGTTCTTAACTGGAGCTTTACCTTTGCCTTTGGCATTGGACTTTCCTTTGCCATTTCCACCTTTCTTGAAACCCTTTCCCTTTTGAACCATCAGAACATTATTCTTACCTTTCTTAATAATGTTCTGCTCAGCTGTTTTCAGCATCCCATGCAGCTCAGTTAATGTCCTTTCCAGGCTGTGCATATTGAAGTTCATAATGAAACCATCATATGACTCAGGCAGCGACTGAAGAATGACATCAGTGGCCAACTCTTGGCTAATGGTTGTCCCCAACCTTTCTAGGTGATCAATGTACCCAATCATTTTGAGTACATGAGGACTGACTGAGCCTCCCTCGGTAAGCTTGCATGAAAACAAAGACTTAGTAGTCTCGAAGCGTTCGACTCGAGCTTGTTCCTGAAACAAACTCTTCAGTTCCTTAACCATGTCGAATGCATTCATATTTTCAAACTGCTTCTGCAGATCAGCATTCATGCTAGCAAGCATGAGACATGAAACATCTAAATCATCATTTAGATGCTTCTGATATGCATCTTTCTGTGCACGAGGAGCATTAGCTGCCGGTTCTTCAGGAATAGCATTTTCGAGGACATAATCTTTCCTCTCCTGTTTGAGAACAATTCTCAGATTCCTAAACCAGTCTAGGAAGTTGGTTGTGCTTAGTTTTTCCTTCTCAAGGACAGATCGTAACGAAAAAGCAGTTGTGTTATTGTTCGTCATCTATCTACAGCAAAATAACATATGCAAACATTTAATATGCTTATTTTTAAAAATTCCTACTATTCCTTACACGCAATTGTCCCAATAGGACATAGTAGGTCCAAGATCCATATTACACAAGGTATTAAGAAAGCTTTGGCTTTTCATTTAAACTTTGTTAATTAGGTAAGCAACATTTGTTAATTAAATTCTATGCAATTCTTGGTTTGTTGAGTTTTACATCTTATGTTTCGGCTTCTCAACACTTTGCCTCAAGGCCCAAAACCGTTTTGATGGCCTCGTGAAATCAAACCAACACTTTTCTGACTTATGGATGTCCGACTTCCATACTATTAATTTATGATGATCTAAGATAACCCCGCTTTGGCAGGCGTCTTCTATAATAATCATAAAATTAATAGTTATCAGTGTTGGAAAGGCACAAATAATTTCATTTGTTCTAGGGACATAAATATGCAGTTACACAATAATACAACAGAATATTTAAACAAGCATAAAATAATAAATATGTGATATAGCATGGCCAAAGAAATAAAGCTACTAATTAACTTTGCTTCCATCCTTTGTAGCTTTGGACACTCCAAAGTTCTTGGCTATCTTCTCTTGTGATGAGGGATCCTCCATCTTCTATGCGAGGTAATATACAAAAATTGTACAGCCTAATACAAGAGACTAGTAATTTAAAATTACATTGCAAAACACAAAACGACACGCAGGCCGTATTTATATATTACAATAAAAACAAGACGACA
This sequence comes from Lonicera japonica, assembly GCA_021464415.1. Taxonomy (NCBI): domain Eukaryota; kingdom Viridiplantae; phylum Streptophyta; class Magnoliopsida; order Dipsacales; family Caprifoliaceae; genus Lonicera; species Lonicera japonica. Next base: position 49,706,748 of record CM038467.1, read on the forward strand.
CGCAGGCCGTATTTAGTTTGGCCATACTATATCACTTTAAATTATAACCCTGCAAGTTAGTATTATCCCATAACACAACACATTGCATACACATAAATGCGAAAATTAAATTTAATCAATTATTAAATAAACACTGAGGGGTCGAGGGGCAGCGCCCCCGCAGGGTTTGGGGCAGCGCCCCAACCGGGGTCCGGGGGCGGGGGGGACACCCCGACGGTGGTCCCGCAAGAGAATCACACTTCTGCCACCGTGGAGAATTTGAACGATTTCAAATTATTTTCTCCAGAAACGTGTCTAACCATATTAGACAGATTCGTCTAGATTAATCATATTAATCTGTCCTATCTCATTAATTAAATTAATCGATAAGAACCCTATAGCCGTGATCTTATCAGGTCTATAACGATTGCGTAAACCCTAACAGAACGATTCTGAATCGCTAAACATGATAATTGCGGAATTAAAATCATGACAGCATGAAACTTAAACGAACAATATGTCAAAACATGAACCCTAATCGAAACTGTCAAACATAATCAAGAACGTGTCGATAACAGTTATCCATTCATTACGTTTTTGACATATCAGATCTCTATTAATCAAAGGACATATCATATATGCAAACTGATTAACGAAAATAGAAACATGCTACAGAAAATGATTAACCCATTAATCGATATTAATAAAACCTAGCATGATACTAAAATCCAAATATGATAATAATCAAAATTTTAAACGAGAAGAGATCTTCAAGTTATAAAACGACTATAATCATGATCGAAAAATAAAGAACAGCAATAACCTTCCTCTGATACCACTGTAAGGAATTAGGGCAGTAATCATGCATCACATACACTAATTTATGCACTAATCTTTAAACCCTAGGATCTATGCTGTTCAATAAAATCGACAGAAGACATACCTTATATGCGATTTGGTGTAAATGAAACGAACAGGATGGATCGGATCCTTCTATTGTTGTCGTCCTTAGCGTAGAAACTACGACGCCTCTACGGTATGCACACACGAACGAGAACAGATCCTTGCTTGGTGTACTAGCGCCTTCTAGGGTTCTCTCAATTATATCGACTCTCTAGCCTCTCTAAGTTTCCTTAACGGCCAAGATGAATAAAGGTTCCCTTTTATTAGGGAACCCTAGTGAGAACCCTAATTGGTTACTATACGTACAAAGAAAATAGGTTATACACGTATCATATGTCCTTACATGTCTAATAATTTTAAAAAAATAAAACGACATTTAAGTAGACTAACCTGTCCTATTTCATTAGCCTTAAATGAAATGAGTTTGTTCAAACGAAATTAGAGAAATGCTAAATATATAAAATTCTCCATAAAAAGTTAATCTATAAATTTATTAGTTATTGGCCTGGACTAGGGTTGGCAATAAAATTAACACCACCCGACCCAAATAGGGTAGGTTCGGAGTGGGTTTTTTAAACAATGGAAGGGGTTTAAGTTTTAGAATAAAAATCCGGTGCAAGTTTGGTTTAGGTTTGTACAAAATTAAACTGTTTGGTCCACCCCGAAATAGCATTTTCTTCCTTAAATACTCTTATAATATAATATGATTACTACGAGACGGAGCGGGTATGGGTTTATGAATAAACTATTCGGGTGGTTCGGGTTTTAAAAACTAAAATCCGCACTAGGTCAAGTCTGATTCGTGTCGACCGGGTTATATGCGGGTCGGGTTCGTGTTTGGCCAAACCCGACCCGTTGCCATCCCAAAAGGGGAAGTGTCGCGCGACATCTCCATTCACTGTACCTGTTTGTTGCGCGACATATCTCCTTGTCGCGCGACAAACGGCTGAAGTGATGTGTTCTGACACTGTGATGTGTCAGAAAGTGGTTGATCGGGTGCAGAGGGGTTTATTGCACGACATAGGGGTGATTGTCGCGCGACATATCAGGGATTGTCGCGCGACAATGTGATATGTTGTGCGACAATCTCTCTAATAAACATGTTTGTTGGCCGACAAACCCTTCTAGGGTAGTTTCGGGTGCTAAGTGGGCCCCGAACACAAAACAACAGTTCTCGAAGGTCGTTAGGGTTCTTGCGGGGGTCACGGATCGGGGTGTCTACAATTACTACTATCCAAAGGGTATAAAGGTCAAAAACGACACAACCTTAAATTGATATTCCACATATTAACTCCTTTTGTCAATCGATATCTAGATTGAACACAAGACTAGGCAAGTGTCATTCTTGTATAGTTCAATCTTTATGTCTTGATCTCTAAGTATAATTAATCTAAAACAAATGACATCTCATTTGTGCATGGCCATGCAAATATTAATCATACTTATCAAAGGGCCCAACGATATCTCTCTCATTATATGAGAGTGACAAATCCCATCTTGATCAACCACATACCTCTACATAGTTCATAGTATGCTCGATCATCATCATTATAATTACTCGGTCAAGAGCAACGTTTGATAATACCTGACATGCTAATCCCTATGTTGGTAACCATGGGGATCTCAGGTCTGAGGATAATACGATATCACAAATGGGGAACATCACTGATGACATTATGTAACACTCCTCGCAGTGTCCCCAAAGCGGGTCGGTCCGATACTTTGTTCCCTAACAAATATCAGTATATTCAGCTTGATATCTCCATATCCATGACTTGTGGAACATAGTCATCAGCTAACTCATACTCTAATCATTGTATCAATGTGATCCTAGGTTATTGACACATGATCAGGGACATCTAAACAATATCATTATAACATTACTAGCATCCCACAATCTAGTCACGTACTTGATGAACTAGTATTAATAAATATTATTTACAAGAGAATATAAAGTAAAATGAAATAAACTTTATTTATGACAATAAGCATAAGATATCCAAGTACAAATCATAATATATGAATAGTCCTAGGACATATCTCTTTCACCAATTCCACCTCTACTTTGGCTAATTCCTCTTTCAACAATGCCACATCCCTTTTCTTATCCTCAACCCACTTCCTTAGCTCATCAAACTCGGCCATAAGGGGACACAATAATTTAACCTCCTCAATCATATGAACACGTTCACCTAGCCATTCGACGTTTACATTGAACATCTCTAAATCGGCTAGAACACCATTAAAGTAGGCCATGTCATTTATATCTACATCAACTAGACGATTTTTGGCCAAGGAAGTATAAAACTCTACAAGGAAATTGTGAGCAAAAGTATCAACTTCTAATGTACAAAAAGTAGATTAATGAAAAGTTTCAGGATGGTGACTCTTTATGCATGATAGGAGATCAGCACGTATAAGACATGGAAACTAAATGACTCTTTATGCATGATAGGAGATCAGCAAGCAAAAATTTAGTTTAAGTTTGCACAAGCTATAGCTAAAATTCTTCTTTAGCTGTATTTTTAATTTTATTTCAGTTTGGAAGGCCCAGCTTTTTGAGTAAAACTTTGTTTAATTGCAAAGTAGGCGAATGATTGTAATTTGGTTGCAAAGATACAAAATAATTATATTATTTTTGAAATAAAGAAGATATATTACTCCATATCACAAATATATAAATAGAAATGCAAAGTCAATCTTCGAACAACGAGTCCCAATTAGCCTCTCTCCAAATCCATGGAGGGTGACTCTATAAATTACCCTATTACCATTACGAGGAATAAATCAAAAAATAGCATGACACGGGAGGATAACCATTCCTAAGCGAAAATTCAGATAGATAATTCTTCAATTTTCATAGAAAAGTATTTTCAAAATTTGTTAAGATATCCTGATTTTAGTAACATATTTTTCATATAATTTTTTTTATATTCAAAGATGATTAGATTTAATGTAATTTAGTAAAGGTGGTATAAATCTTGTAACTAAATCTCCTGCTCATTTCCCAACCCTTACATGTATATCAAATATTTTTCACATTATCATCTACCTTGTAATTAAAGGTACCGTACAAAGCATCTTATCTATACTATATATGAAACTATGTAAACAAAATTATTAAATTACTCTTCTAACATGGGAAATTAGTATAAAATAATAATGCTAAAAAAGGAATTTGAACTATGAAATTAATTATGTTACTTACCCAATTTTACTATCGCTCTCTTTTTCCTTTTTCTCTTCTTCCTCTTTAACAAAAATATCTCTAATGCACATATGCTTATTGGGGTTCCCATGTCTTCATATTCTTCTTCCTCTTCATTTTCTTCTTCTTTAACAAAAATATCTCTAATGCACATTTGCTTATTGGGCAAACGAATTCCCATATCTTCCTCTTCCTTTTATTCTTCTTTAACAAAAATATCTTCAATGCACATCAGCTTATTGGGCAAACCAATTCCCATGTCTTCCTCTTCTTCAACAAAATTATCTCTAATGCACATCTTCTTATTGGGAAAACCAATTCCCATGTCTTCATCATCATCATCATCTGGTTTCCGGCTCATGTTGCAGTTTCAGGTCGAATGAGATTTAGCTAAATAGATAAACAAATTGACATATGTTTTGGGACTTGATAGTGGTAGAGGGTGAAGATTTGGCTATGTATAGGAATCTTATTCCTATTTGGTTTTATACTGTCCAATTCATAATTGGCTTTATATTGTCAAATTTGTAATTAGATTTGTATTAACCAATTTATAGTTGGTTTTAGCTCTGTGCAATCCTAGACCCATATAATTTATACCCTATAAATAGAACCTTGTCATAGGTTTTATTTAATGTGTTGTATAGTATTTTTTACTAGCTAGATTAGAGAGTATATTTCAAAGATAATATTGAGCCATAATTGGCGGCTAGGGTTTGCTTTGTGCATTGTACTCGGTATTGATATTCATTAATAATAGCTATCACTTGGTGGATTAGTAGCAAAGGCTTGTTTTTGTAGTATCTTAGCACAACAATTTGGTATCAGAGTGAGTTTTATCCCTTGGGATAATTATGTGATAGTTAGAGATGTTTATTACTGATATATTGAAACGGGGTGAAAAGGTGGCAGATAAACCACCTTTGAAGGGGGCGTCTACTCCAAAGGTGACAGTTGCACTCAAATTCGATATAGAAAGGTTTAATGGGAAGAAAACAGATTTTACGATGTGGCAGTGCCAGATGTCTGACATCCTTGTCTAACAGGGTTTGCAGATAGCATTGTTGGGGAATAAAGTTAAGCTCGATGAGTGGTTCGACGCTAATTGGACTGAGTGCTATAGGCAAGTATGTAGTACAATTCGTTTACACCTTCCTCTAAACGTAATGTACTATGTGATGAGTGAAACATCTGCCTCAGTAATTTGGAAGAAGCTCGAGGATGAGTATATGACGAATAGTATCGAGAACTGTCTGTACTTGAAGAAGAAGCTATTTCGGTATGAATTTTTGAGGGGTACATCCATAAACAATCATTTTGACGAGTTCAAAAAGACAATCTCATATTTGCAGGGGTTAGACGTCGGCATTGATGATGAGGACAGGGCGATTTTGCTTTTTAATTCGTTACCAAAATCCTATGATCATCTAACCACCATACCTATACATAGTAAGGAGAAAGTGACCTACGATTTGGCATCGTTGGCTGTCTTGGCTCATGAAAAGCACTTGAAGGAGATGGGAGAATCTAACTCGGATGCGCTATTCACTAAGGGGAGAAGTGATGAGAATAAGTTTGAAAATCGGGGAAGGTCGCGTTTGAAATCTTGGGGACAGACTGATAGGTGTAAGATAATTTGTCACAAGTGCAAGAAACCTGGACACATGCATTGGGATTTTCTAAATATAACCAATAGCGGGGGAGAAAACAAAGGTGCGGTGGAGAACGCGAATGCGGTAACGGCACTGAAAGATGAGAACTTTGGAAGTATCTTGGTTATGACTCCACTGGTTAGCTCTTCGAGTAAATTGATCTCGGATAGCAGGTGCTCGTATCATATGTGACCGAATCGGGAATTGTTCCATACCTTTACTGAGGTTGATGGGGGCAAGGTTTTGATGGGTAGCGACTATGTGTCTAAAACGATAAGAATTGATAAGATTCGTCTAAAGATGCATGATGGGGTGGTTCGTACACTTGGTGATGTCCGGTATATTTCTGATCTAATTAAGAATTTTATCTCCTTGCACTCTTGATTCCAATGGGTATCGTGTAATACTCAAGGGTGAAAATTTGAAAGTTCTCTCCAGGATTATGTGATGCGAGGTAAGAAAGAGGGTAATATCTATCTTCTTAAAGGATGAACAATGACTGGGTTTTCTTCAGTTATAATTGAAGAGATTGACACGACGAGGTTATGGCATATGCGATTTGGCCATGCCGTGGAGAAGGCTATGATGGTGTTAAGTAAACAAGAGCTACTTGAGGGTGCGAAAAGTTGCAAACTAGAGTTTTTTTTAGCATTGTGTGCTTGGAAAAAGACTCAGCTAAAATTTGGGATAGCGGTACAGTGCACGAATGTAGCATTAAATTATGTGCACACGAATGTCTAGGGGCCAACAAAGACTCAATCGTTGGGTGGATATCATTACTTTGTGACTTTTGTTGATGATTACTCAAGGAGAATTTGGGTCTATTTCATGAAGCATAAGGACCAAGTCTTTGATGTGTTCTTAAAGTGGAAGGCAATGGTTGAGAATTATATTAGTAGGAATGTTAGAGTGCTCAGATAAGACAATAGTGGGGAACTTGTGCTCATTTTAAGGATTTTTGCTAATGGGAATGTATCGTTTGCCACTTCACGGTCAAGAGTACACGTCAATAGAATAGGATAACGGAGAGGATAAATCTTACGCTCCTTCAAAAGATGCGGTGTATGCTTTCCAACGTTAATTTGGATAAATGATTTTGCACCGAGGCCCTATCCTACACTATGTTCTTGGTTTATCATTTGCCATGCTCAGGAGAGAAATACAAAACACCTATGGAAGTGTGGATTGGAACTCATATTAGTTACAACAACATTCATGTTTTTTGCTGTCTGGCTTGTTATTATGTTCATGATGAAAAAATTGATCATATGGCTCGTATGGCAATATTCTTAGGCTCTTGTGATAGGGTCAAAGGTTATAAAATGCAGTTTCTTCAAAGAAATAAGATCGTGATTAGCAGGGATATGACGTTTGATGAGGCATCCTTGCTGACAAATGGTGGTTCTCTGTTCCTAGTTTAAAAGGAGAATGATTTGAGTGAGATAGTGGTGAAAATGGAAGTGACTACTCCTGTTAATACCCGGGTTATGAATTCGGTGGAGGAGTCCAACAAGGATGATATGACTCCCAGCAAAGGGTCGGAGATTCTGGCGGCAAAATTGGATCAACAACAAATAATGGCATTTTTGGGTAGTGAAAGAGAGCCTAGGGTTTGATGTGCACATGTTTGATATGGGTATAAAGACTTGGTGGCGTACGCATTAGTAGGTTATGGGGATGAGCCAACTTCATATCGAAAAGTTATGGATTTTAGCAAGAATGCGAAGTAGAAAGTGGGCTTAAAAGATGAAATGGACTCTCTTCGAAAAAAACAAACTTGGGAAATATGCTATTCGCTAAAAGGGAAAAAACCTATCGAGCGCAAGTGGATTTTCACTAAGAAAGATGGAGTTCTACGGCACGGTGTTCGTTTCAAGGTAAGAATGGTAGCCAAGGGTTATGAGCAAAAGAAAGGGGTGGATTATAATGAAGTGTTCTCCAGCATTATTGGCTATGGTAATGCAACTTAATCTCGAACTTGAACAATTCAATGTCAAAACTACGTTCTTGCATGGGGACTTAGAGGAAGAGATCTATATCTCTCAATCGGAGGGATTTAAAGTTGTTGGTTAGAAAAATAGTGTGTACAAACTTTAAAAGTTGTTGTACGAATTAAAGTAGTCCCCGCGTCAATGATATAAGAGGTTTGACACTTTCATGATCGCGTAAAAGTTTACTCGGAGTGAATTAGATCATTGTGTTTACTTTAACATGCTCAAATATGGCAATCTCATCTATTTACTCCTATACGTTGACGATATGTTCATTGCTTCTCAAAGCTTGGTGGAGATAGATGTATTGAAAGCTTAATTAAGCAAGGAGCTTGAGATGAAAGATTTGGGTGGAGCGCAAAAATTTTTAGTGATGGAGATCATGCGAGATAAGAAGAGGGGGCGATTGTGTCTTAAGTTCCTTATACAATCCATTAAGTGGGTTCTACAATATCTATGGGGTATGATGGATAAGGGGTTGGTATTTGAAAAAATTCAGAATGTTAACTATTAAGGGTTTTGTAGATTCGGACTACGCTGTCGACCTAGACAATAGGAGATCGACTGCGGGTTATATGTTTATATTGGATAGCAATCCGTTAAGTTGGAGCTCGATGATTCAAAGTATGGTATCATTGTCTACTATGAAGGCGGAATATATTGCAGTAACGGAGGCAGTCAAGGAAGTTATCTGGCTCCGTGGTTTAGTTAGAGATCTCACTTTGAAGCTGAAAAAAGTGATAGTGCACTGTGACAGTCAGAATGTAATTCACTTGGCGAATAATCAATTTCATCATGGAAGAACTAAGCATATTGATATCCAATATCACTTCATCCGAAAAATTATTGAAAACGGTGTTGTAAATTTGGTGAAGATAGGCACTAAGGATAATCTGGTAGATATGTTGACAAAGGTTGTCCTGTTGGCCAAATTTAAGCATTGCTTGACATTAGTCAATATCCTTCGATGTTGATCACCCTCGAGGGGCTGTGCTCCTAATGGACCAGTAGGGGTGATAGGGTCTTATTATTCGATGAATTGATCATGCCGGAGTGCACTGGGGTCTTGTGGAACATCGCCGAGTGGAGAATTGAAGATTTGGCTCTATATAGGAATCATATTCCTATTGGTTTTATATTGTCTAATTCCTAATTGGCTTTGTATTGTCCAATTTATAGTTGTTTTTGACTTTATGCAATCCTAGACCTATAGGATTTATACCCTATAAATAGAAGTATTGTCATACGTTTTATTTAATGAGTTGTATAGTATTATTTACTAACTGGATTAGAGAGTATATTTGAGCGATAATATTGAGAACTCTAATTGGCGGCTAAGGTTTGCTTTGTGCGTTGTACTCGGTATTGATCTTTATTAATAATAGCTATCACCCGATAGATTAATGGTGGTTTTGCCGATACACCTAATTGCTTGCGTACTTGGTTAGTTGTTTTCATCATTAATCTCTTGTTTTTCGAATTGCTTGAATATTAGTAATGCTTGTTTCTTTAATTATTGTACGCATAATTGTTCGGTCAATCGTACACTTGTGCTAAAACTTGTTCTAGCGGTATCTTAGCCCAACAGATGATTTATATGTTTTCATTATCTTGCACCGAATGCGAAGTGATGAGATTTAAAGGATGCGTGAGTATTTAATAGATCACATCCACAGTAATAAATTATATTGAAAATGCAGTCTTTTCATTTTTTTATAAGCTAACAAGACATTATTCAAATAATTTGGGAATACAAATGGAAACCAATTAGTTGGGGAATGGGTAAAAATAATTTCCCATAAACAAGAGAAAAATGTAAAACGACATCTTACCAAATCACTCTCCTTTTTTAATTTCTCATAAAAATTGGTTGTTGTGACAATTTTTAATTCTTTTATTTTTCCTATCCAATGGACTCTAAATACACGTCTCTAAAAGTTTAATTGATTAGTGGCACATTATTTTGTACAAAAGATTTGTATAAAATTTGACTGGGTTTGGCAATTTCCCTCATTTGATTGGAGGCGTACAAACATAAGCTTGCGTAAATATTTTGCAACTTAAATTGGTTAACATTTATACAAATAGTTCTAACACCAATTAGATTAAAAGAAAGGCATATAAAATAGCAAATGTGTGGCCCACCACACCAGTTTGTACAAATGTTTGTAGAAAAATTAAGTAAAAATAGCATTTTTCTTAAATGAATTCAAATACACTTTTGGAGCGCCCCCCCCCCCCCCAATCCATGATTTTGTGTACTAACTTTATAGACTAATTCTTACGAAGAACTTATATCTTTTCATTTATGGATTCTTAGCAAGTATTTTTACACCTTTAAGTATTCCCATCGTGTATTAGTGCTTATTGAGAACTTTTTTGTGTTGTTTTACCAACCAATATATCATGTACACACTAATCAAAGTCTAATTGGAGATCATAGATGTTCGGTAACTATATAATGCATGGAGACGTTGCTTCTACAAATTCCACTGACAAAACCGACGTGAGAAATGTGCTCACTAGGATTCGAGAGGACTTGGTTTCGAGTTTCACCCGGGACTAGAAGAGGGAAGAGTGGTGGGAGTAGGGGGATGGGAGTGCTTGGATTTTCTTATAGCCAGCAGTTCAACAACAATAAATTAATCTAGTGCGTAAATTGCCCTGCATGAATAAACAAACCTGATTCATTATCTAAAACGTAAGATTCATATTTGCAATTCCATCAGTTTATTGTCTACTAGGATGAGATTTGTTCTATTGATATAGCGTCAACTTGAGAATCTTGCTTTCCACTTCGGAATGTCTTAAATTACTAAGTTCCGTTTCATTTTTGGAACATAGTCGATGTGCCAAATAGTACAACTGAAAATAAGTTGTAGTGTTAACCAATGATTAAATTGAAACTAGTGATTTCTTAACTGAAAATAGTCAAAATGAGACTCTTAATTTAAGTTAAAAGGAATATTCTGGTGATGCATATGGGGTAGTAATAAAATAATTAGGGCTTTTGTTTCCACCAGAACTTGTGAGACAAATTATGATACAATAATTCTTTCACCATTATCATGGTGCAAGATCAAAACCTACCAAATCACCACACATACTATTTTATATCTATACTATATATATAAGTACGAATAATTTAAGTATTTTTTCCTTTTTTTTGTGAAGACAAATATGCCCCCTTGATTTTAAGCTCAAGATTTTAAGATTTAAATGATATAAAAAAGTATATGCAACACCCCCGCCTTAATTTACAGGATAACACCCATAATTAAGACATGTAGTGTTACTAACCCATCTTAGTAGGACTAAGACAGGAGTATAAGAAGAATATAAATAAACAACTATATGTTTATCAAGCAACGACAAGCATGAGATACAAAAGTGATACTATAACTTGTAAACATGCATCATAGTTATACATGGCCAAACCATATGAACAACAAAAAAATTACATTGTCCTCGGGCTAGCCGTGGCTTCCCGGACAAACATATATTCATCTAAAAAATAAACCGTATCAGAGCTTCTACTTCGTCCCTGATCCCGTCGCCTCTTTGTCCTCATGGGACTCGTGAGTACCTATAAGATTTTAAGGGAGCGGGGTGAGCTATACACTCAGTAGGAGTAAGTAATAATGAAAGTATCACGTGTAAAATACAAGTCAATTTAAAAATCATGTGATAATTAAACAATGCATGCATATGCCAATGCATGTTACCTCCTTTGTGTCAACCTGATAACCACGTAGCCAAGATATATCAATGCTGAACTAGAGTGTAATATGGGTCTGACCGCCCGAGAGAACAACCCAATAGTGATTATAGATTGGCCCATCGGCTTCAGAGAATATCATGAAATCATACTCGAGTTGGACCACAAGTCCATCAATGTATCATAACAGAATCATCAGTGCCCTACCGTTGTCTAAATTTCGGGCTACTCACCGCTGGCTCTAGGCAACCTACGCTTTGCTGCCCCCCGGAGGTTTAGGGATTTTCAACCCAAGGGCACCAAGCCCTACTTATTTCCATACCGGTAGGCACAAATCAATACATACTCCCTTCACAATCTAAGGGCAACAATAGAATTATAACCGGATCCATATCATGATCATATCATATCCAGAATAACATAATGATCTCATCAAGCTTCCATCATCATGAAGAAGAGATATATGCCCAATAGAATGGGCCATAAGAATAATTTGAATATGCCAAAATATCTCCATGCGTTTGGTTGACACAATGATGATATGTGTAGTATGCAAAAATGCTATTTCATGAATACACCAAGCAATTTATGTCATATCCACTCAAATAAAATCCATTCCATATCTCTTGGTGTGTATAAACCATCAACAAGTCCGTTTTCCCCACAAACAACATTCATTTAACCATGAGATACCATATATAGTTCAGATAACACTTTAGAATAAGTGTGTATGGCATATCTTGCCTCAAATAACGCAAATATAACTATAATAATCATAAAACATCATAGGTTTCCTTGCACATGAATTTTCAAATCAAAGTAAATCAAATATAATGATTATTAATCTATAAAATCATTTTATTGAGTTTTGGAAGCAAAAGAACCCCTACCTCGTGTTTTTTAGCCATATGGAAAAAAGAAAGATGAGAATCCAAGCCCCCCCCCCCCAAAGCAATCCCAACAAGGAAGATGATGAATAGAAAACAAGAAGAGGATTGGAGTGATTTGGAACCTCAATCTTCGATCGCGGGAGAAAAATGGGTAAGAATCGCTTAAGAACTTCTTTGTTTCTCTCTAAAACCCTCAAGAGGTGTGTGGAGGGTCTTGGGTCGAAAATGAGAGAAAAAGTGGATAAAAAGCACCTAAAGTGGTTTAAGTCGGGGCACTATTCTAGATGGCGGACATGTATGCTAAAAAGGGAATACCGGTTCGCAGCCAAGATTTGCCCAAAATTTTACATGCTGGACCGGCATACCAAAAATTGCATACGAGTCCGCAGCCAAAATTTTCCCCAATTTGTATACGCCGGACCGGTATGCCAAAATCTCCATACCGGTCCGTAGGCAAACTTTTTGCCCTGCTTCCCTTTTCTTGTTTTGGTTATAACTTCTCATTCGGAATTCCAATTGACATAATCTTTATGTCCCTAGAAAGGTAATTCAAAAATCTACAATTTACGGAAGAAATTTTTCCTCAAATTATAGATAAATAATTCTCTGGAATTACAAATTCCACACAATAATAACTTAATACAACATAATTAACATTAACTTAAATACATGATGTTACAGTACATGTCCCCTTGATTATAGCACATGATTTTAAAATTTACATTAAATAAAAAAAGTATAACTCCATTTATTTTTATATTAGTATAAGTATTTAAGATAAATTTAAACTCTATTTTATTTGGCTAAAATAGTTAAACAAATATTTTAAAATTTACATTAAATTAAACAAATGAAAAAGTATAAACAAATATTTTAAGTTTTACATTAAATAAAACAGTATAAATTAAATTTTACATTAAATAAAACAGTATAAATCGATTTTAAGATTTACATTAAATAAAAAAGTATATGTCTCCTTGATTTTAAGCAAAAGATTTTAAGATTTACATTAAATAAAAAAGTATAACTCTCTATATTTTTATATTGGTATAAGTATTTAAGATAAATTTAAACTTTACTCTATTTGGCTAAAATAATTAAACAATACTTTAAAATTTACACTAAACAAAACATATTTAAACACCAGATTTTAAATTTGGCATTAAATAAAAAGGTATAACTCTATATATTTTTATATTAGTAGTGTTCCAGATAAATTTAAACTCTACTTCATTTTGTTAAAATAGTAAACAAATATTTTAAGTTTTACATTAAATAAAACATTATAAATTCATATATTTTTGTATTAGTATTTTAGATAAATTTAAATTCTACTTTGTTTGACAAAAATAATTTAGCAAATCATAATTTTTGTTGAATTAAGATTTCTATATAACTTGATAACAAACTTCCAAAGAAGGAAACTATTTAATAGATCAAACTAAAATGACAATGCTTTTAGCTTGAATTAGAATTTCATTACAAAGTAAACCACAAAGGTATGTATATTAAATTTTACTTTACTTGATTACTTTTATCGTTATAAATTAAATTTATATTGATTTATCTATTCTGAAACTTATTTGTTTATTTGTATTTATGTTTAGTGTTTAAAAAAAACATTTATTAAAGGAATTCAACGCGACAAAATTTTATCATCTATTTACAATATTTTCCTATAATGACCAATTCTATAATTTTCTTATAATTAAAAAATGTTTGTTATTATTTTTATTTTCCACATCATACTAACTATTTAATTCTTAGTGTGAACTTATTCAATAATAGACTTAATGACCATTGTCAAGCACCAAAATCACGTGCACAAAAACTAGTAAAAGAAAAAAAATCCAAATAGTCATTAGGAAATTTACAGCAAAACATGATTATTGAAAAATATAAGGACACTACATGTAGAAACGTTTCAAAAATTACACATCATTTTCAAATGACATACCTGCCAATGCTCCTTCATTTTGTCAAACAACATTGTGATACTAGTTAAGGTTAATATCTTCTTTCATCACATTTACCTTAAAGTTGGTGAGATTATTCTCATAAAATTTCCATAAATACGAAATCTCTTCATCGCAAATCACATCTTTTACCTCACAAAGATCTTCAACTGATGGTGGCAAGTCTTGTAAACCCCGGTAACCCCTCATGTGTAGGACTCTTAGACCCCGTGTAGGAAAATTAAAACAAGTATGCGTACCTGTACGCACAGCAGAAATAATATTGAATCTTGTGAAATTGGCCTTACGATACTAATGTTTGTGTAGTGTTCTCGAATAGCTACCACTATGTCCACAGCTTCAAGTGCTCTCTACAAGGAACCCTAGAATGTGCTTGAGAAGAGATGACGGCTGCCTCTAATTTCGTGTTGTGTGTTGTCTATTATTATTTAGGTCTAAAGACCTAAATATATATCATTAAGCTTAAAGGGCTTTAAAACCCTAAGGCCCACTATGGGTGTCCTTATTGGACTAAACCAACAAGCCCAAAAACCAACATCTCCCACTCACACATAGTGGGCAAATAATCGCATTCTCCCTTGCACCATTCTAGATTTCCCATTCATACTTAGTAAATGAGCTGTGCGACCGCGAGCCACCTGAAAAGGAAATTTTGGAGTATTATGCCAAATTCCCAAAGAACCAGCATAAAACATCCCCATAGCGTCTCGTTCTACCCCTGACCTATTTAGCCATATTCAGATTAAGCATTTCCAATCCCTCAGAGTCACATCTCAGATCAACGCTTAAAATTCTCCCGTTTTATTCTCACAGCTACGCCACTATTCTTAGAAAGCGACATAACTTGGTACCAGTGATCATAAAACTTGAACGTGCTACCAAACAGTCATGCTTTCGCCCTCATATCACTTAGATTATATTCAATTGCTTTCCCAACGATGTCCCTTTAGGCCGCATCAGTCTTAGCCATAGGATACATACATTAAAGTAGGATACACTGAACTTCCTCTTCATGATACAGTCAAAAGTCACATAGGGCAAAAATAGTAGAGGATCATACATATTGTATCAATCCATAAGGACTCACATAGTTAAGAAGCAGGGATCATTCTTTCACTTCCTTATATAGGTCGCGAAGCACATGTAGTATGACTTACATGTTACGATGGAGTTCTCTTTTAATAAAGAGCATATGTCACTACCAAACACCGTACAGATCTTAGTCCAGTCGTTGACAAGTGCCTAACCCGAAAAATCTACTTGCTCGCTCGTTTCAGTGCCTAGATGAAATTTCGCATCCGGTTATTCACAGGTTATATATGGATAGTGGGGTATCCATATTCAGTCTTCGAAATACTTTATCTTGGCCTTTTTCTAGTCGATACTTCAATCAATGTCAGCTAAGCTCACTATCACAACGCCATAAGCTTGACGTGTCTCATCTTTGCTCACTTTCCAGGCGCCAAAGGTGATCACTCGTGTGAGAGAGTCGATCCATACCTATTGACATACTCATACCATGATATCCCAACCATGGGTAATGTGTGTGCTAGCAGTTATATTAAAATAATAACATAAGAGCAACAAATTTCAAAAATTTATTAATAATAATATCAACGACATCAAATATCCTCTACGGTCAGGAAGCAAACAATCATAACCTACGTAACCCTATACTCTTAACATGAGCCTGGTAAACGTCTCTAACTATAGGCTTAGTCAAGGGGTCCGCAACCATGCGACTAGTAGAGATATGCTTAAGGACCACCTCCTTTTGCGCAACCATGTCACGAATGAAATGGTATCTAATGTCTATGTGTTTGGTTTTCCCATGATACTTGGGATCCTTGGAGTATGCAAGAGCTGCCGAGCTATCACAATATATCGTAATTGGCTCCAAAGCGCTTTTAACAATGCCAAACTCTCGAAGGAATCTTCTCAACCAAACACCTTCTTAAACAGTAGCTGAACAAGCAACGTACTTTGCCTCCATCGTAGATAGTGTAATGCAAGTTTTCTTTTTGCTGCACCATGATATTGCTCCATCGTTGAGCAAGAAAGTATAGCCTGACGTTGATTTGCGTTCGTCTGGGTCCCCTCCCCAGTCAGCATCGGTGTATCCAACCACACGAAAATTCGATGCTTGATAGCAAAGCATATAATCAGCTGTCCCTTTCAGATATCGGAGTATTCTCTTCACTGCTTTCCAATGAGCAACGCCAGGATTCCCTTGGAATCTACTGACAAGACCAACTGCATCGCAAATGTCGGGCCGTGTACATAACATCGCATACATTAGGCTACCAACAGCGTTAGCATACAGAACACGAGCCATCTTTTCCTTCTCATCAAGAGTCTTAGGATACATATCCAGACTTAAGGTATTACCCTTCTCAACATGAGTGTCTATGGGTTTACAAGCTTGCATCTGAAAACGCTCAAGTACATTTCTTATGTAAGTCTCTTGAGACAAACCAAGAAGTTTCCTTGATCGGTCTCTTAGGATCTTAACTCTGAGCACATAGCTTGCTTCACACATGTCTTTCATTTCAAAATTTGAAGACAACCACGTTTGTGTGGTGACAACCATTTCCTTATTGTTTCCAGCTAATAGTATGTCGTCTACATACAAAGAGAGAATCAAGAAACTATTCCCAGAACGTTTAATGTACACACAGTGGTCCTCCTCGATCATTGTAAACCCATTTGAAGAAATGGCTCGATGGAATCTCAGGTACCATTGTCTAGATGACTACTTCAACCCATAAATGGATTGTTTAAGCTTGCAAACTTTGCACTCTTTCCCGCTAGCTATAAAATCAACAGGTTGATCCATATAGATTTCCTCATCTAGTTCTCCATTGAGAAATGCAGTTTTAACATCCATTTAAAAAAGTTCTAAATCCATATGAGCGACAATAGCTAGAATGAGACGGATTGAGGCAAACCTCACTATCGGTGAGAACGTTTCCTCATAGTCAACACCTTCCTTTTAGGTGTAGCCTTTCGCCACAAGGTGAGCTTTATAATTATGAATGGAACCATCTGCCTTGTGTTTAACTTTTAGAACCCATTTGTTTCCAATAGTCTTTCGCCCCGGCGAAAGATCTACCAAATCCCAGACATTATTTTTCCTCATAGACTCCATCTCGTCAATCATTGCAACTTTCCATTCAGTCGAAGCAGGGGATGTGATAGCCTCCTGATAATTTTTAGGCTCATCTACATCTTGCGGAGTACACATGAAAGCTGCCCCCTCAATCTCAAAACGATGACGTGGGATACTTTCACGATTACTCCTACGTAAGTGTGGACTTTGGGAATCAGTCTCTAATGGAGGGACATTCCCACTAGGAGGTCGCACGCTCCCACTAGGAAGCGAGTCGCTCTCAACATCTTCATTCAGATTTGAAACGCCTTCATTCGATTCGACTATTTCAAACAACTTTATGTTTCTATCCACATCCCCTCTCTTGGGGAATTCCTTCTCTAGGAAATCCACATCTCGTGACTCAATCTCAGAAACAGTTTCATCTTCTTATTCACCAAGCATCACATATCCTTTAGATTCCTCATAATATCTAATGAATATGCACTTATGCGCCCTAGGGCCTAGTTTCTCATGCGAAAAGAACTAGTGTGAACATATCCCGCCACGCTCCATGGGCGCAAATGGCTTAAATCAGGCTTCCTGCCCATCCAAAGCTCATAAGGCGTTGAAGAAATAGATTTATAAGGCACACGGTTGAGGATGTAGGCAGCAGCTAAGATAGCATCCCCCGGAAAGATATTGGGAGGTTAGCTTGCGCCATCATCGATCTAACCATATCCAAAAGGGTTCTATTCATTCTCTCCGCTATACCATTTTGTTGCGGAGTATATGGAGTAGTTAACTGCCTCTGAATACCTTTTTCATCACAAAGCTGCTTAAATAGCTCAGATAAATACTCACGTCCACGATCAGTACGGAGAGCCTTAATGGTCCTTCCACTTTGATTCTCAACCAACCTCATAAAACACTTAAAGCAATCCAATGCTTCAGACTTGTGGGAGATCAAATATACAAAACCGTAACGTGTGTAGTCATCTATAAATGTGATGAAATAGTTAGCACCATGCCTTGCCCTCACACTAAGTGGGCCACAAATGTCTGAATGTACTAATTACAAAGGAAAAGATGCTCTAGTGGCCTTTCCAAACGGTTTTCTAGTTGTCTTTCCTACTAAGCAAGCTCACAATTGGGCAAACTAACTTTAGCGAGCTGACCTAATAAGCCATATCTAGCTAATCGATTCATTCTGTCCTGGCCTATATGACCAAGTCTAGCATGCCAAATTGTAGAATTATCAGCAAAAGTCACAAAAGAAATAGAATTATTATTACTGGAATGACGAATATCCAAAACAAATAATCCATCCGAAATAAACCACTTGATGGAAACTTAGTTCCAGAATCGTTTAATATTGCGTATAGACCAAACAAATTTTTTTATGTAAAACCCTAGTGCGGAATCGGATTTTACCTTCGAGATCTCTCTGGTTTGATCTCGTCTCAGCACGAACAGGAATTGATGGAGACGAATCGAGAACACGGGCTCGATAGAACCTCAAGATCTTCTATCGTATTCCTTTCGCCGTGCAATCCTGTACCGAGTGTGGGCTGCGGTATCACCAAGATCTCCTTCTCTACTCTCTCCGGCACAAACCCTAGTTCGTGAGAATTATATTGTATCCAGAGAAGAGGCAAGGTTGGCATATATATTAGGCTACGATAGGGACCCTAAGGAGAAATAAGTGTTTGGGCTTACTGTGGAAAACTGGAATCCTAATTCGATTAAGAATTGATTCCTTCCATAAATTATAATTCACACCACTAAAGAATTATAATTGCACTCCCGTCCTTATCTCAAAATTATATTTCGAGCTCCTTATTATTAAATACTTATTATTCTCCCCACGTTAAGATTACAGATAACCGTCATTTAAATTAAATTACTGACAATTATATTTAAATGACTTCTTAATCCTTGAGCCTACCACTTAACTTATTTGACATGTCAGATTAACATAATCCACCTGCAGGGTTTGACATGATCAAAACTTATAAGCTTCTCAAGGGGTTATCATCAATCCCTATACCGGGACGCGGATTCCGTCAATAATTAATATTCATCATACATATAGTGTCACCATCCAATTCACGAAGATTATTGATCCATAAATGAATCTCACTTTTAATGAGTCAAAACAACAAACACTACATATATATGTTTATCAATTATTTCAAGATTAAGAGCATAAGTAATCATAATAACCATGGGATTTTAAATTGTTTTATATAGTCAGTATAAAAACAATTAACCCAAACTGGTCCTGTTCAATACACATAAAGTGTACTAGCACAACGAGTTAAAACTGTTCCATCTAAGACCGTGAACCAATAAACTTATATTCCACAAGAACCAATGATATGATCCTCTGTGTGTAAGCTATACTCTACACACCAAATCATCTACTATATGGAATAAAAGACACACACATGCACAATATTTAAATAAATAATATCATGCAACCATTGCCCATAAAGATTCTCATTAAAATAGCAAAACCGAGTCTATATAACAAATCAAAACCAATAATAATAAAATCATGGCTTTTAGTATATCACTCTAACACCACTACCATAAAAAATTGTTCCATTAAAAATGCTAACATTATTGTTCTCGAAAACTACTCGAAATCCTAGCCTAAGCAAAGCAGAAATTGATAAAAGGTTCCGTCGAATATCAGGAGCAAACAATACATCATGGATCAATAGGTCGCGTCCACCGCGCATGCACAGCTTGTAGGTACCAATACCTATAACCTGAACAGCTTCTCCATTGCCCACGTAAAGTACTCTGCTTCCTACTGGTATTCGGAGGTACTCCACATATCCAACTCTATCCCTCACGACATGTTCAGACGCTCCTAAATCCATAATCTAATCATAGGAAGGATGAGCTACCATAACATGACTTGTTACATAAACAAAAGGAGAATTAGAACTTAAGAGTACTTTCTTCGGCTCAGTGCAGTTACGAGCGAAGTGACCTTCCTTTCCACAATTAAAACATGCTTTATTGGTGTTGCCCTTCTTACCACCACGCTTGCCCCGTTTGCGTTTGGTAGAGTTTGCCTTCTTAGGCACAAGTTCATCATCGTTCCTCTTCCCATTTTTCTGGTTCTTGCGCTTAGACCCAGATGCATTGCGTGAACTAGAGTGAACCACATAAGAGGAATTATTAGCTTTAGCAGCTTCCAAGCGCTCCGCCTTTAACTCCAAATGACGCGCAAGATCATCAAAAGTTTTGATGTTTTCATTGTGTGTCATATTGACTCTCATATGTTCCCACGAATCAAGTAAAGAACGAATCCCAGCTTGAACTTGCTGCTCATCGCTCAAGTTGTTCCCAGCTGCCTTGAGCTCGCGGATCATAGTCGACATCTGTCTAAGATGCTGCTTCATCGGAGTGTTAGAGCGCATCTTATATGAGTCAAACTTCAAAGTCAACGCGTGCAACCTAGTAACTGAAGTGGAACCATACTTAGCTTTCAGGGCATCCCACATTTCTTGAGCAGTCTTACAGTCCTCGAATGCGTTGATCAAGTCATTGTGCATGCTGCTAAGCATAACACAGCGCGCACAACGATCCTTCTTGACCCACTGAGTGTAGGCCTCTTGATCGCGCTGATGTTAGGCACCATTGCCATCCTCCGGTGGTGGAGTCAAGGACTGGGTTAAGGTTTCTAAAACCTCTTACTCATCGAGGAGATATTGGATCTTACATTGCCAAATATCATAATTGTCACCATCCAATTTCTCTTCTTTGTTCAAGTCAGCAACAATGCTCTTAGAAGCCATCTAATTGTGCACAAAAATTAAGGATATTTAATAAGGATATTATTATCAGCACAACACACATAATATTTTGCTGCACAAATCTTAAATAAAATTTAAATAGTTCACACATTACACGAGATCGAAAGATCGCTACGCTCAAAATCATCTCCCCCATCATGTGATATTATTAAACTAAAATTTAAATTACACGCAAAATTGTATAGGAGCTCTAAGCTACCATTACACTATCACTATATATAAAAGAGGTAAAAAAACATGCAACACAATGATATATAACAGTGAATTATATCAAAAAAATGCATGGTACCACAATAACCCAAAAAAACTGTTTTTTTTCAAAAAAACAGAAAAAAAAAATTTAAAGAAAAATAAACTGTTTTTCTAAAAACAGAAAAACAAAATTGTTTTATTTTCTAATAAATAAAAAACTGTTTTTCCAAAAAACAGAAAAACAAAAACTGTTTTATTTTCTAATAAATAAAAAACTGTTTTTCCAAAAAACAGAAAAATAATACTGTTTTATTTTCTAATAAATAAAAAACTGTTTTTCCAAAAAACAGAAAAACAAAATTGTTTTATTTTCTAATAAATAAAAAACTTTTTTTTTCCAAAAAACAGAAAAACAAAACAGTTTTATTTTCTATTTATTTTTTTTAAAAGCAGAAAAAAACTGTTTTTCTTTTTTTTTTAAAAAAAAAAAAACAGAATGGTAAACATCCGACTGTTGAAAAATTGAACGGCAGCCATTAATAAAAAAATTGGAAACCGTGCCTTCCAAATTAAAGAACAATGGCTACAGCATTAAAAAATTGTGCTTGCTGTATGCAATAATAATAATGATAAGACCTTATATATATAATTCAAGCAACAGCAATAGTAGTTACATTAAAGCATAAAACTGTGAAAACACAAATCACAGATCTAATCATGCATATATATAAAAGCAGATCCAACAAGTGAAAAATATATATATATATACGTGATTATGTATGAAGACCAATCTGTATCCCTCTAATACCAATGTAAGAAAATTAATACAAGTATGCGTATCTGTATGCACAGCGGAAATAATATTGAATCTTGTGAAATTGACCTTACGATACTCACATTTGTGTAGTGTTACTCGAACAGCTACCACTATGTCCACGGCTTCAAGTGCTCTCTACAAGGAATCCTAAAATGTGCTTGAAAAAAGATGATGGCTGCCTCTAATTTCGTGTTCTGTATTGTCTATTATTATTTAGGTCTAAAGACCTAAATATATATCATTAGACTTAAAGGGCTTTGAAACCCTAAGGTCCACTATAAGTGTACTTATTAGACTAAACCAACATGCCCAAAAACCAACAATCCGCAAGTCACCTATTCGTGCGGGCATTTTACTCATACCTTCACAACCCATACCTTCACAATCAGATATATCAAGAAAGCTCAATTTGTGGAGCCCACAAATAGACTCCGGTAATTCCTCGAACTTTGTGCAAGAATGAACCCTCAGTACTTCTAAATTCACCAGCCTTCCAAATCCATTGTGAAGTGCACTCAGCTCATTACGGTAAGTGATACTGAGCTTCTTAAGACGTAAAAGGTTACAGAACCCGATAGGATATTCAACTAAATCATTGCAATAGTCAATCTCAAACTCCAACAAATTTGGTAACATTTGAGGGATTTCACTGGTACAACTCCCAAAAGCCTTGCCAATCCCACACATCATCAAGGATATTTTCTGCAGATTGCTCAGTTGCAGTAAGGATTTGCTGAGGGAGGGAATTGAAACATTTTCCAATCTGATTCTCCTTAGATCAGATAAATAACCGAGTAGTATAAAGTTTTTTAGCTCTACAGGATAGAAACTGTAATTTGTGACGACCAGAACCTTCAATTTGTTCATTTTCTCCACGAAGTGCAGTAAGAAGTAAGTCTTTGACCTGAAGTTCAGTATTAGATCCTCAATTGCAGGTAGTTGCATGCTGTACCAGCTTGAGGCGAACGTTTCATCTGCAATCAGTATGCAATAAATTATCACGAGAAAAAGGAATAAATCAAGTAACAAACTAAGGGTGGGTGTGATTTAAAAAAAAAATTAAGTTGGAAATAGATGAGTGAATTGGGGATCAAGATGTTCTCCATATTTTCCTCTTGTTCTTTAGATAATTTTCTTTCTCATTCCCCAAAGAATTGGATTCCATGGAAAACCGAAAATGTAATTGCATATCTGGTACAAGTCACTCCTCTTTTTCCAACTTCTCATAAAACTTGTAATGTTTTCAATCATTTTCCAACTTCTTATCATATGGACCCTAAGGGTGTGGTTGATTGGACTTCTTTTCCATGGGAAATGCCCAAGATTCCATATTTCCTTTTTTTAGTAGTGTTTATCATTTTAATTCGAAGGAATCAGTTTTCATGGTACATAGTGCTTAATTTACCTGGTTTTCCCCTTATAAATGAAAAAAATAAATAAATAAAAAAAATCTCCCGTCTCCCTGCTAAGCTTTTGTAGAGAATAGAGTAGAAATTCAATTATTTTCTATTAAACCAATCAAATTCACCCAAATTTATCCAACATTTAAAAGGCGGGTTCATAAATAATTGTATACCTGTAGAAATAGACAAAAGGCAGGCATGTTTGGGTTGCTACTGTTGTTCAACCTACCATTGCGGAGGGGCATTTTCTCTTATATCCATAATTAATATTTTTCTCAGTTCTATAGGCTCTTGCTCACTCCGGTAGATAGCTAGTTCTCTCAACAGATCATGCTGCCTCACATAAAGTTCATTACAGTAGCCATCGACTTCAATTGTACCTTTCCTGTTGAATGAGAGCAATAGAATAATCCATTAGAATTACAAATATGCGCAGACTCTATTAGCTTTACAAACTGGAAAACAAAGTCAGTCAGGTAGTCATGAGGCAAATGGCAACAAATTAGAGATTCAAAGCAGTGGAAACTGGAATATGTAAAATGAATTTCTCTTGCACATCCCCCTACGTTCTAGTGCAATCCTGTCTTACCAATCATAGCACGGATCGAGCTTGGGGCAGGTTTGGCCGAACCCAAACCAGAGCAGGTTTTGTTTTGAAAAACACGAATCCTACCTGTTTACCATATACATAAGCCCGAACCCACCCCTTCTCAAGTTGCCCCATGCCAACCCGTTGTAGTTATATGATATGATAAGGGTATTAAAGGTAAAAATATTATATTCAGGTCACGTCAAATGGGCTAGATTTACATGAAACTGAACCCGACCTGTGCAAGGTTTCTATTTTAGAAGCCATACTCGAACCGGCGGCTTCATTAAGGTCGGGGCCGGCCAAAAACCCGCTGGGTTGGATTATTTTGCCTTCTCTACATAGCAGTGATCATGGACATAAATCAGCTACAAAAAAATATTAGGTTACAAAAAATAAGAGGTCAAGTGATGATAGAATACCTTGTAGGCAAGAGATTAACAAGATTCCTGATGGAAAGTTCAAGGAGGTTTTCAAGGGCATCCATGCCCTCTTCATGTTGGCCATACAATTCGACCCACACATCCATAAGAACAGTAGCTTTGATGTTTAGATCTTTAGGAAATGAGCCTAAGTCCAAGTAATATTCCTTGGCTATAGGATTTTCATCAAACGCATCTAAGCTGGTTTGGAGTGGCATAAGCAGACCTTCTTGGATTGAGTAAAAAATAGATTTCCCTTGAGACCAATTCCTCCAGCTTACAACCTCCCGCTTATAGAGTGATCGGCCAACCGCGGTAAGGGCCAGAGGATATCCTTTACAACATCTCACTGTCTACAATTAGTGCCACCGTGAAGTAAGTTATAGTTGAAAGCAAAGAGACTTAAACTCGAAAAGAAGTGCAGAAGTGCAGAACTGCAGACAAGTTTACTGAAAAACTACTTTTCAATATTCAAACCTTTATGGGGTAATATGGATCGAGGTCATGGTTTTCGAAAAAATTACCTCAGTCCATGGGATCCAAGGTTAAAAAAAATTACGCGTTACTGAAAATAAGATTTTGCATATGTATAATTTGTAAACTAGTTTTTGTGTCTCTCAGGGTCCATTTGATAAAAAAAAAATTGCAAATTAAAAATGAATTGAAAAGACTATTAAATTTATGAGAAGTTGGATAAAAAGATGAGTGTCTTGGCGAGATGTTCACCATCTTTCTCCTTTTTGATGGAAATTTTTCTACCTATCGTCCAAAGAATTATATTCCATGGAAAAACTAAAAAAGTTATAGAACATCTCACCAATCACTCATCTCTTTTTCCAACTTATCACAATTTTTTTGTAGTGTTTTCAATAATTTTCCATTTTTTTATCAGACACACCTTTCATAAACATGAGCAAGAAATACATGTTAGCTTATGATTTTGTTAGACGAGTGAGAACCAATATGGTTGCTGGCTACATCAAGCCAGTGTTGGTATTCTACCTTAGTTTTTCTGGGATTTTTGACCTGTCCTCTTTTTGAAATGCTGAGTAGCAAAAAAGAGTGATGGCATCTTTATCATTTAAGATATTTAATTTATATGATGATGAAATCTTAGAAATACGAATCTAGATGTAACCAAAATCTTGTAATTGTCTATCCCGAATTTGAATTTTTCAATAAGAGATTCCCATTCAGACCGTACGGTTGGCACCTAGCCGCACGCCCCAGTCGCACGCCCTGCGGCTACCCCCTGCGGTTGGCCTCCTTTGGAGCGTTTTTGGCGAGATTTTTGCTATAAATAGGACCATTGGGCTCTCATTTGGGGGCATCAACACTCGATAGTGTTTTTAGCAATTAAAAACTCTGTCAAAATTATTAGAGAGTCATTTTAGAGAAATTCTGAGAGAGAACTTCTAGAGAGAGAAAATCTAGAAAGAGAAAGTTCTAGAGAGAGAAAGGAGCAATCAAGGCAAGGTTCTTATTTCTTCTTCAAGCGCATCAGGTATATTTTCTACAACCCTCCTTAATTTCAGTACTGCATTTAATTTCACTTTTAATATAGAAAATTAGATAACTTGCAAAGAAGTTCATTGCTTTCAAAACAAATCCTTTCTAAGTTTTACAAGAAATCTAAAACCTGTTTTGACACGTTTTCAAAATAAACAAAAATACAAAAACAGTTTCCAAAAGAAAGGAACTACGAGACTCTGATTTCATTCTATGAATGAATACGTAGGCGCTCGCAAAGCTCGAGTCTGATTTCAAAATATTGTTTTAAACTAAATTTATCCGGAAAGGACTATTCTAAAAATCATTCGAACTACTTGCAAGATATCTAAAATAGGAATTAGATACATGATCCATTAAGAGACCGAAAGGGCGAATTGGGTGCCTAACACCTTCCCAATTCGTAACGTAGTTCCCGAACCCTAGCAAAGTAAATTTTCAAAATAATTCTCTGGTTTCAAACGTATGAAAGATAATTCGTTTTCGAATTGTCCTTCGTACGATTTTTTGTTTGTTTTCTCGTAAAACAAACTGGCGACTCTACAAAATACGTTTTCAAAGAAAACCGAGAACGAGGACTCTTTTCTTCTTCTCGGGTCGCGGGTCCGGATTCTCACAGTGGCGACTCTGCTGGGGATGTCGAGAACTAAGCTCTTGTATAATGGATCATATATTTAATTCCTGTTATTTATTAGATATAGGTCTTGCAAGCCTTAGTCCTAGGATAACATAGAAGCAATCTAGGTGGATACCCTGATACCTTTATTTGGTAATTATGTGAGGAAAATCTTTTTCGTAATTAAAATTGTGTAAAATATTATAACAAACCCTAAAGCATTGATCAATAATAAACCACCATATTGTTATTTTGCACGCACCCACGTCTTATCATGCATTTTCGCGAGTGTGAATTTACCCTATTAACCTCGGGACCAGAGTCGTGACTAGGCCGTGGACTTGCGGGTCTGCACTAGCCAAAAGCGCCTGGGACCACTCTCCTTGGCCAAGTACTTACTGAGGTATATAGAGTGACGAGAACACTCACGTACCCGGGATGTATATCAAAAGGTCCTTACACGTACCTGCGCTCTTGAGGTATATCGTAAGACCTGCCAAATAGGAGGGAGCTTTAAACCTTACCCTCTTCAGCCATGCTTGCATATAGGGGAGTCAGCTTAGAACACAAAGTTTTTTTTGCATTATTTTAATGACCGACAGTCGTGAGAATCTAGTGTGCGAAAGCCCTGATTCCATGAACAAAGCAACTCATGAGGAGAGAACTACCCGTATTTTTGAATGATTTTTCAGAAAACTCTTTTCAAAATGAATTTTCAAAAAACTGTAGACGGTCAGGGAATCCATGGAATTATGTTCCTACCCTACCTCTATACGGGGCTCTCAAGTTGTTGCCGTTGGTCTGTTTTCCATCTCACCTAAAGAAAACTTTTTGTGTGTTTAGCGTCGTCTCGATCGATGTATTTCTGGGAATCTGGCAAGTAATAAAAGTTCATATTTTCTTTTGTTTCCGGGAAATATTCTATACATATCGGGATTTGTCCTTTTCTCCTTCGGAAGGCTTATATTCGATCTGGCTTCCATTTGGGCCGGAAGGGATAGCATTGGCAGATTGGTTCGACCGGATACAACAGTTGATATGGAAAATCAACAGCCACAAACTTCGAATAGGGTCACTGGAAAGTCTTTTGCTGCAGTGGATCTGCCACCGGGTCCTTCCTACCAAAATCAAGGGGTGTCTCAACAGAATATTAATATGGGAATGCCGCCCGGGCACACTTCTGTGGATCCAACAAACACTGTATTAGGGTCAGACACTGTAACCATACCAACCCCGGAAGAGATGTACCGAATGCTTAGGGACATTAGCAAGAGCCTAGCATTGTTAGTAGATGATCAACGAACCACTAAGGCTCGGCTGGAGGAGATAAATAGAGGTTGACGGGTTATGAATGAGCCAACAAAAGGGACACCGCCTGCACCACCTATGCCTCCATCTATTCATGGCCAACCAGTTGTGAATGAGCCAATAAAAGAGGCCCCTCTTGTACCACCCGCGCCACTATCTGTTCACCCCAATATTACAACTCCTATTGAACCACATACTCCACATGGGCGACCTGATCTGATTGAGAATTGGCTACACCAAGAAGTCCAACCCGAAGTTGCCCAACATGCTCAACAATGGAGACCACCACATCATCCTTATCATGATCCATACTACGACCTTATTCCGCATCCGGTGAGTATGCAGGGTGATGCCATTCTTCCACAAGAGGTGATTTCGGAAAGAAATAAGGCTTTAGATGAGCTTAAGGAACAATTGAAAGCCTTAACCCAGAAGGTAGCCGAGGGATCAAACGACCTGACACAGCTCCAGAGCTATAATCTATACCCAGAAGCCCATTATCCTGTTGGGTTTAAGATGCATGCAATAGAGAAATTCAAAGGAACAACGCCACCAAAGTTGCACTTAAAATCCTATGTACGGGCAATGAAGATCTACAACATAGGTGAGGCTGAGTTAGCTAATTCTTTTCATTTAACTCTAGCTGGTCCAGCCCAAAGTTGGTTCCTGGGATTAGAGAAACATCGGGTGCAGTCATGGACCAGTATTGTGAACGAGTTTATTGCCCAATATAAGACGAACGAGGAATTAAAGATCACTCGCAAACATCTTAAAATGGCAAAGCAGAAAGATGATGAAAATTTGAGTGAATTTGTCACAAAGTGGAGGGCACTCGCTGCACAAATGGTGGAACGGATGGATGAAGAGGAGCAATTGGGAATGATCGTCAAGAATCTGAAAGTAGAAATTCGAAATAAGATGGGTCACCAATTCTTTGGCCGTTTCAAAGCCTTGTTGCATGTGGGAAATGAGATTGAAGAAGAATTGGCTAAACAAGCTGAAGCAAAAAGTTCAAGTGCACAGTACAAGAAATCTTCAACCCCGGCTGCGAACCAGATTTCGACATACAATCCTTTTGTTCAGAGCAATATTAACTATTCTGCCAATCCTTTCGCAAGAGTCACCAACATTTCTTCTTCGGGATACCAAGATTACAGCAATAATAGGGGGGTAAACCGAGTCAGACACATGAAAAGGAATTTCTCACAACTGCCAGGTCCATTAAGCAAAGTATACAAGTAATTGAAAGATGTAGGAATGATCTATCCGATGAACCCACGACCGATACCCAATCCAGTTCCCACTAATTGGAACCTTAATGAAACATGCGAATACCATCAGAATGTGGGACACACGACCGACAATTGTATGGCTCTTCGGCATGCTATTCAGGACCTTATCCAAGCAGGAAAGATAGCAGACCCGTCTCCTCAAAACCATCAGTAATTGAAGATTGGTAGCTAGAAATTGAAGATTTGTAACCAGTGATGGAAAATTGATTGAAGTTTTTTTCACTTGTCATTTGTGATCATGAACTACGAAGACCTGAGCCCCATATTGGATTATTTTTTTGGAATGTTAGGACATTGGGGAACGTAGGCAACCTGAGAAGTGACATCAGGCCCGGTCTATTCTAATAAAACAATCTCTTTCACCTGGAAGAATGTTTCATTTAAAGGCACCAGTCAATTCGAGGAGCAATGAAGGATTGGTAAAGAAGAAATCATATGGTAAGGTGTGGAGAAAAGGACAAATCTTGATAAAGATCTCGAGCAAATTTGTTTTAAGATTTCTCTCAATTGAAACAAAACAAAATATGAATTACCCTTTTTTAATTGCCAGATTTTCGGAAAGAACGATCTTTGCATTTGCATTTGCATGGGTCTGGGGGTAAATTGCGCATAAAGTATGTTATATAATAACCAACACTTTCATGAATAAAATGCACATTACAAAGCACTAACATTTTCATGAAATAATATATAAAAATGAGCTTCAAAACACCCATACTACATAAATATAATGATCCCAAGGGATTTTTTTCAAAAGAGAAACCTGACACCTAAAGGGTACGGGGGCGGTATGAATTACTCTTGAGACAGAAGAACCCGATGAAGATACTTGAGCTACAAGGTTTCGAGTAAGATTGAGACTCCGAAGGAGATTGCAAAAGAGGTGGTGGATCACTTTAAATATGCATTGGAAAAGAAGGCTTCAAGTAAGATTAAAGCCCTGAGTAAAGTTACAACAGGGGATAAGGACCGTTCTAAGGTTTATGGGGGAAGATTCCAAGGCTGATACTTCGATGGATCAATATCCAAACTTCGAATACGACTGAAAAATGGGGTAAGGACAATTCTAAATATGGAGTGGAGGACCCAATGCAATGCGGATACTTTGATTGAATGGCATCTTCAAAGACTCATCTCACATTATCATCCAAAGGCGGACACTTTGATGAAATAGTATCTCTAGAAGGCTTGTCTTTCATCCTCATACGGACAGTTGGCACAGGCAACAACAACTGATCCATCCCAGACTAATGAAACCAAAGATGCATTGAATGAAGCTAGATCGCATGGAGAAGTTCGCGTTGAAGTGGAATGAAGACCGGTCATGCAAAGATATCCTTAGTCATCATTATCTCTCATTAGCCTTGCGAAATGAATGAATCGTAGTCATCAAGATGTGGAGTAATCCAATCAAACCAAAATGTGTTGTCCGTCCAGGATAAAGCTTTTCACTGAGGGTAGATGTACAACCCAATTGATACGTCTGAAGCCTTGCAAGGCAAACGAGTCGTAGTCATCAAGATGCGGAATAACTAATCAAACCAGAATGCGTCGCACGGATGAAGCCTCTCACAGGGGGTAGAAGTACATTCCATAATTCAGTGGTAATTTGGAGAAAATCCAGCATCGGTTGAATTCTAAGATGGGGCGCATGTGTTATTTTCGTATGAAAATTGGGGGTATTTTACACTGGGGGTGATATTAAAATCTAAAAACTTTACAAAAACATTTTCATGAATCAAAATTGCGCAAAAGGCCACCAGACCCACCACATTGCATGCAGGTCTCATGTTTTCTGGCATAAATGACATATTCACATAATTTTCTCTAAACGAGAAATTTGAATTGAAACGTACCCGTATACGTTGGTGAATCTTGTGTGCCAAAGGCTCCATTGTACACCACGAATGACCTTCCAATAAAGGCCAAAGGCTATCTGATGATACATCAACCTTTATCAGATCCGTTTAACCTCATGGGGTCTCTCAAAATCCACACACACCCATTCGTCATCAAGAAAGGCGCATCATACAGAAACGGCCGTGGCTGATCATCACGAAATACATGACCAACTGGATTGTCGAAAAGTAAGTATGTGAGCAAGAAAAGGATATGCTAAGAGGAGAATGAAAAGTTTGAAAGTTCAAATGAAAAAAAGGTGTCATTTTTGTTGCCCAGCTCACTTTGTCGTTTGGGCACTTGTTGTATGACAAGTTCCTTGTCACACAACAAGTGGGGGGTAATCCCAAACAACAAAATCAACAAAGTTTTGACAAAAATTTTGCAAAATTGACTTCTTTGACATTTAAAAGACTTCCTGGTTAGTTTTCTAAGATGAACAGACTGAGAATCACTAACACACGCACGACGAAGTAAGATACAAAGCCCAAAAGCTGAATTTTGAGATCTGTGGTGGAGCCGAGCTTTGAGGAATGATCAGTCCTAGACACAGTTCAAATCTGGCAAAAGAGGAAGGTGTAAAAGAGGAATCGGGTACAAGAAAAAATTGAAAAAGTAGAAAAGGGGAAAATCCCGTTGGTCCAGGTGAGGAAAGTGAAAAAAACAGAAATGAAGAAAAATCAGCAGGGAGAGCCACACTAAGAGTGACAGTTGTGCCAAAAGGTGGAGGGCTACATCTTAGGTGAGTAAGGCTCCTGTCTGGAAAAAAAAAAAAAAAGAAAAAAAATCCGAAAGCCAAAACAATGGGCCGGATATTCTCAAAAATGAGGGAGCAATAAGGGCATCAAAAAACAGAAAATGATGCGGACCAGCACCTTCCTCTGACAAGCCAGAGGGTAACTGGAGAAGGAACTGAGGTTTTTAGAAGAGCTTTATCCCCATGTTCAAAAAAGTAAAGCCAGAGGGTAGAGTTGAAAACTGAGTCCACTACTACGCACGAAAGTTTGAGATTCAAAGAGAACCAACCCAATTTCTTGATGACAGCAGAAGAGTCAAACTGAGGGTAAGAACAGGTTTTGAAAAAGACAACATTTGAACTTTCTATATTCTCTTTAGCATAACCTTCTTGCCACAAGATGAGCAGACATATATGATCAACGGCCAAGAGTAGAGACAACGCAAGGAAAAGCGTCGAAGGATAAGAGAAAATATGGACACATATCCTCAAGAACATGTCTCGAATTATGTGATGTGTCATAAAGTTGATGGAATAATATGATTCTGAAGAAGACCCTATTGACAGAGTCAATCCTAACCTTAGACTGTGACAGCAAGACGGTGCGACAGGTACCGACCCCACCGCTCTTGGCAGTCTTAACATCACCTCTTTTGGCTGTGTCAGCAAGTACGAAGTCTTATCATGAAGACCTCTCGCTCTTGGCAGTCACTTACATGTCATACCTTCTGAGGGTGGCTAGGAGCGCCATTTCTTGGAAACCGTCATAAGGGAATATCTCCCGACGTTCAGCCTTAGACTATGTCAGCAAGACGGTGCGACAGGTGCCGACCCCGCCGCTCTTGGTAGTCTCTAACACAACCTTTCCAGGCTGTACCAGTAAGATGGTGCGAGAGGTGCAGACCCCCCCACTCTTGGCAATCGTAAACCAACCTTTCCAGGCTGTGCCAGCAAGATGGTGCGAGAGGTGCAGACCCCCCACTCTTGGCAGTCGCTAACATATCATACCTTTCATTCCCTTTTGAATGCGTTCCATGGGAATTTATAAGTCAGCCTAGATTGTGTCAGCAAGATGACGTCCTATCGCGAGGACCAATCACTCTTGGCAATCTTAACTCAACCCTTTCAGGCTGTGCCAGCAAGATGGTGCGAAAGGTGCAGACCCCCCACTCTTGGCAGTCGCTAATATGACATTCCTTCTGAGGGTGGCTAGGAGTGCCATTTCTTAGAAAACTATCATAAAGGAATATCTCCTGATAGACAACCTCGGTTATGCCAGCAAGATGGTGCGAGAGGTGCCGACCCGACCACTCTTGGTAACCAATAACATCCTCCCCAAAAGTTAGGGAGTTTCATCACATTCTCCATGAGATCAGGGAGTTTTGCCACATGGTTATGACAACAAGATAGTGCGATAGGAGCAAACCCCGTTAGAAAAATTGAGTTTTTTGATAGCCAGCTGCACGCCCCCCCAACCGCACGGTTGGCACATACCGCACGCCCCCCAACCGCACGGTTGGCTCCCAACCGTACGGTTGTCACATACCGCACGCCCCCCAACCGCATGGTTGGCTCCCAACCGTACGGTTGGCACATACCGCCGCCACCTGTCGCACACCCAACCGTACGGCTACCTGCCAACCGTACGGTTGGCACACCCTTGTCGCACGCCCTAGCCGCACGCCATGCGGCTACCCCCTGCGGTTGGCCTCTTTTGGAGCGTTTTTGGCGGATTTTTCCCTATAAATAGAACCCTTGGGGTCTCATTTTAGGGACATCAACACTCAATGGTGTTTTTAGCAAAGTAAAAACTCTGTCAAAATTATTAGAGAGTCATTTTAGAGAAATTCTGAGAGAGAAAGTTTTAGAGAGAGAATTTCTAGAGAGAAAAAGTTCTAGAGAGAGAAAGGAGCAATCAAAGCAAGGTTCTTATTTCTTCTTCAAGCGCATCAGGTATAACTTTCTACCACTTCTCTAAATTTCGGTATTACATTTCCATATTATTTTTAATACAGAAAATTAGATAACTTGCAAAGAAGTTCATTGCTTTCAAAATAAATCCTTTCTAAGTTTTACAAGAAATCTAAAATCCGTTTTGACATATTTTCAAAACAAACAAAAATACAAAAACAGTTTCCAAAAGAAAGGAACTACGACACTCTGATTTCATTCTACGAATGAATACGTAGGCGCTCGTAAAGCTCGAGTCTGATTTTAAAATATTGTTTTAAACTAGATTTATCCAGAAAGGACTATTCTAAAAACCATTCGAACTACTTGCAAGATATCTAAAATAGAAATTAGATACATGATCCATTAAGAGACCGAAAGGGCGAATTGGGTGCCTAACACCTTCCCAATTCGTAACGTAGTTCCCGAACCCTAGCAAAGTCATTTTTCAAAACAAATCTCTGGTTTCAAATGTATGAAAGATAATTCGTTTCCGAATTGTCCTTTGTACGATCTTTTGTTTGTTTTCTGGTAAAACAAACTGGCGACTCTACAAAATACGTTTTCAAAGAAAACCGAGAACGAGGACTCTTTTCTTCTTCTCGGGTCGGGGGTCCGGATTCTCACAGTAATAAAAAAAAATACAGGTAATAACTAGCAATTACTCCCAATCCCAATTTTATTTTATTTTTATTGGAACAAAAAAAAATATGTGATCTGAAAACTAATTCTTTTTTTTTTTGGGACAACTAGTTTATCTGAAAACTAGTTGAAGTACTTTGAGATTTGGTTTTTAGAAATGTGAGTCTTGCTTCATGATGCCCATCGGAAAATCTCACTCGAGACTTGTGACATATGGAGTATGTGGATATCAATTAATTAGACTGACAAACTCAAACATGAGGACATAACCAAACTAATATGGCCAAATTGACTTGGATTTTGTATTATGTTTGTTGTATCAACGAAACAGATTAGACTCGCCATGACATGCAAAATTATGGCCGAAATAGCCAATTAGCTGAGTTACTTGTCGCCTCAAGTCTTATTATATTATTCATTAATTTCTTGAACTTTTAAAGAATGTATTGTTTCACTTTGCCAAAATCCATTCTGAGACCGAGTCAAATATTAGATGGTGTAGTTTAAGGCTGCCTTTGAATCATGAACTCAAATAAGCAAAAATTAAAACAGCAAATAATATGTTTGAAAATGCGTTGGTCAGTGTGTAGTTCAGTAAGTGTTCTACAAATTCAATGAATTCAACTAAAGTTCATCCCCGTCTTAGAAATAAAACTAATATTGTGATTGTGATACCTGTAACTAAAATGATTCCACTTTAGTCAATACTTCAATACTAACAAACATACAAGTAGGCAGTGATTCATTCGAGAACCACCAAATACTGAATAAAAACCAAAATCAAAATTAAAAAAAGGCAACAAACATCAGTATGATATTAAATTATAGACATAGATACCTTGAATTTCCTTATCTTTACACAGCATTTTTGACAAGGTAGTCTTTCCGCTTCCACCAGGAGCAGAAAGGACAACAACAGATACACCATCTTGTAATACCTTCCTCTTCAATTCCTTAAGAGGCTCATCCAATCCAACAATAAAATCCGGTAGCCCTGGAACATCACAGTAACCTCCACCTTTGCCTTTAGTAAGGATCGAAAGCGTCCCGTCCCTTTTATTACTCAAATCATCCTGCCCAGCCCGCCAACATCTTTATACTATTAAAAGCCAATAGTGCTAGCACATTCCCCTGAAAGAACCACAACAAACAGTAAAGTTCGAAACTCGCTCAGCTTAATCGAGAATATATATTTTGGACTTAATTAACATTACCGTTAGTATTAATGATGATGATCATCACGTTTATGATCCATCTCAGCTGCTGATTGAATCTGCTTAATTCTTTCAAATATACGAAGAGTAATGGTATTAGCACTCCACATGAGTACTCTAGCACTCCAAAAAGTGCTTTCAATGTATAAAAAGTGTGCCAAAAAGTCCATATATATAGAGTTTCACTAAAAATAATTTTGGAGTGATAGAGTATTTATGTGGAGTGCTAATTGAAGGCAATTAGGGCAGTAATCATGCATCGCATACACTAATTTACGCACTAATCTTAAACCCTAGGATTTATGCTGTTCAATAAAATCGATAGAAGACATACCTTATGTGTGATTTGATGTTACTAAAACGAACCGGATGGATCAAATCCTTCTGTTGTTGTCGTCCTTAGCGTAGAAATTACGACGCCTCTACGGTATGCACACACGAACGGGATGAGATCCTTGCTTGGTGTACTAGCGCCTTCTAGGGTTCTCTCTCTGGCCTCTCTGAGTTTCCTTGACGGCCAAGATGAATAAAGGTTCCCTTTTATAAGAGAACCCTAGTGAGAACCCTAAGCAACAAACGAACTGGGCCCAAGTCCAACTTGGCCTGTTTTAATTCGTTTTGATCCAACTCGTTTTGGTGTGCGACCCTGTAGGTTTTACACTCTTTGGCAGTATAAATAAAAGCTCATTTTATTATACGAATAGTAAGCGGTCTCTAGTAAAACATTACTATTATCCAAAGGGTATAAAGGTCAAAAACGACACAACCTTAAATTGATATTCCAAATATTAACTCCTTTTGTCAATCGATATCTAGATTGAACACAAGACTAGGCAAGTGTCATTCTTGTATAGTTCAATCTTTATTTCTTGATCTCTAAGTATAATTAATCTAAAACAAATGACATCTCATTTGTGCATGGCCATGCAAATATTAATTACACTTATCAAGGGGCCCAACGATATCTCTCTCAATATACGAGAGTGACAAATCCCATCTTGATCAACCACATACCTCTACATAGTTCATAGTATGCTCGGTCATCATCTTTATAATTACTCGATCAAGAGCAACGTTTGATAATGCCTGACATGCTAATCCCCATGTTGGTAACCATGGCGATCTCAGGTCTAAGGATAATACGATATCACAAATGGGGAACATCACTGATGACATTATGTAACACTCCTCGCAGTGTCCCCAAAGCGGGTCAGTCCAATACCTTGTTCCCTAACAAGTATCAGTATGTTCAGCTTGATATTTCCATATCCATGACTTGTGGAACATAATCATCAGCTGACCCATACTCTAATCATTATATCAATGTGATCCTAGGTTATTGACATATGATTAGGGATATCTAAATAATATTATTATAACATTACTAGCATCCCACAATCAAGTCACGTACTTGATGAACTAGTATTAATATATATTATTTACAAGAGAATATAAAGTATAATAAATAAACTTTATAAATAACAATAAGCATAAAATATCCAAGTACAAATCATAATCTATGAATAGTCCTAGGACATATCTCTTTCACTAATACCATTACCCTAAAGTAAAACCATTCTTTAGAATGGAATTGGCTCCTCTCCATAACACTTTCGGTTCAATTTTGTCCAATGAGTCTAGTTCGAGGGCTAAACGGATGAATTTTTTCATGAAATTTGGTGGAAATGATATCTATAATCAATAGATCATCCTATAAAATTTCATCAAGAAATTCAAACCCGAAGTGGGTGTGGTAAAAATTTGATACATATGTTTATTTTCGACTATTAAAATTTTCGATGATCATATCACCCATTTCTAAATTGAATCTTCCGATGAAATTTTGTAGAGATGATCTACTCATCATAGAGATCATTTCCACCAAGTTTCATGAAAATATTCATCCGTTTAGCACTCGAATTAGGCCCCACCGGACGGAACTGGACCTAGAGGAGCCAAGTCTTGTTAGAATACTATGTATGAGAAAATACGCATACAATGTTACCAGTTGTTACATTACGTGAATATAAGAGGCTGTTTGTTTGTTTAGCTTTTGAAAGCTGAACATTGAATTTAAGAGGCTCTAAATGCTGAATAAATATTGTTTTAGTATTTTACCTGGCAAATGCCTAGTGAATACAAATGTACACTAAACACAACCTACGATTTAAGTGTGGAAATGAAACCAATTGTGTTTGCAGATGTACCTGAAAGAAACATAACAGTTGATTCTGAAAATTGCCCAGCCTCATCAAGTATATAACCTTTTTAGGTACGTCCAAGAATTTAATTTTGGAGCACTTGAGAACTAGCTTCTCGTCGGCTTTCAATTGATCGACAAAAATTTCAGGTTCATCTGAACGGTTTAGATCTAAGTTTGATTTGGCTATCAAATCGATCTATGGCTTTAGAGAAATTAGGTCCATTTTGATGAGCTTGAGCTTGTGTTTGAAGTGGTAAGTTGTTATTGCAACCACTTTAACGATTTCCATCTCTGGTCCAAATGCTGCTCCTAGAGCAGGCCGGGAAAAGTCTTTCCCAAAAGAGGGAGAGGGAGAAATAAAGGCATCGAAAAACAGAAACCGATGTGGGCCCACCAAAAAGTGAGAACTAAAGAGACTAGAGATCAGAGATTGACCTTTCATGCAAAATTTTCTTTTCAGCACGATACAAGAAGAGATGACTTGGAAAATTTTTGAATCATCACCCTGCGAAGAATAGAAGAAATCCGAAAACTACTTTCCGAAAGAAGTATCCTCCCTCGAGGGAAACATAAGAGTAAAACTTCAGAAAGATACGGGAAAATGAACATCCGGATAGAGATTAAAACTCCGAGAAGCCCTTTTTACTCTCCAAAAATTTCTCTCTCACTCTAGCAGTCTAAGAGAGACAATCAAATTCACCAGAGTACAACACAAAGCCCTCGCCAGAGGCAAAACACGAGCACAAGCCCTCACCAGAGGCAAAAAATACTCACAAAAAGCTCTCCTAGAGGCAAATTTTCTTTCTTTTACAGAATAAAAGCCCTCCTAGAAAGGCAAAGTGTAGCAACGGTAGTCCTCCCACCTGAGGCGAGAAGATTAAAAGCCCTCCTAGAGAGGCACAGTGTAGCAATGGCAGTCCTCCCACCTGAGGCGAGAAGATCAAAAGCCCTCCCAGAGAGACACAGTGTAGCAATGGTAGTCCTCCCACCTGAGGCGAAAAGATCAAAAGCCCTCCCAGAGAGGCACAGTGTAGCAATGGTAGTCCTCCCACCTGAGGCGAGAAGAACAAAGCCCTCCCAGAGAGGCAAAGTGTAGCAATGGTAGTCCTCCCATCTGAGGCAAAGTGGAGCAAATGAAAGTCCTCGAAAGAGGGAATGAGGTAAGACAAGCCCTCTCCGGAGGCAAAACCAAACACAAGCCCTCTTCGGAGGCATTGACGAACACGTTTGCATAACACACACTTCCTTAGAGTTCTTGTGGGAGCCATGGACCACAGTCTCTTCCAGTTGCCTCAATTCCTTGCAAGCAAGGAGCTTGAGTCGAGAGGGTCTGTAGACACCCCGATCCGTGACCCACGAAAGAACCCTAACGACCTTTGAGAAGTACTGTTTTTGGAGTCCGGGACCCACCCGAGCACCCAAAACTGCTCCAAAAGAGTTTGTTGGCCAAACAAACTTATTTTTAAGGAGAATTGTCGCACGACAAATCAGTATGTAGCGCGACAATCTTCCTTGTGTCGCGCGACAAACGCCTCTAACATCAGACCATCCATCCTCTGACACATCAGTCTGTCAGAAACATCACTTCAGCCGTTTGTCGCGCGACATGGTACACATTGTCGCGCGACACATGCCCTTTTTGGGGAAGTGTCGCGCGACATTCTTCCCCGAGCATTATAAATAGGCCAACACCCCAAGGGTTCAAGACAGCAACTTGGGATTGAAGAATTATTGGCTTATATCTGATTTTCTAGTCTTTCATCAAGCATTCTCGATTATCATCTTATTTCTGAAGAATTATTGAAATCTATTCTCGACACTCGACGTGTCCCTTCTAGAGAATCAAATTCTCGAAAATATCTGAAGAAGGAAAAGATTATTATCGCCGGAGATCTCTCTGCCATATTATATTTTCTTTCTTATTATTATTCTCATCGGGAAGGTAAAGAAAGTCTCTTCTAGTATTTAACATTAGATATCTGTGTACTTGTTTTACTTCTGTTGTTTTGTCCACGTTTTATTTGAAAAAAACTTATTGGCAAGTTACAAATAGTCTACTGTTTTCAAAACAAAAGACCCTGATAAAATCATTTGCAAAACCAGAAGAATAAATACATTATCGTCCGGATAAAATTCTGTTTTCAAAACCCGAACCGGTAAAACTTACTTAGGAATTAAAAACCTGGTATATCCTATCTCTTTCATAGATTGTGATATGTCTGGTAGAACTCCCCTCAAGAGTTCTAGTTCCATATTAAATTAGTCCCGATACAAGATCCGAACTTTTCCAAAAGAAGTCAGAAACCGTCATTATCTGAGGAATAATACGGGAACTTTCCCTGAAATAAAACAACCTT
Organism: Lonicera japonica; assembly: GCA_021464415.1. Taxonomy (NCBI): domain Eukaryota; kingdom Viridiplantae; phylum Streptophyta; class Magnoliopsida; order Dipsacales; family Caprifoliaceae; genus Lonicera; species Lonicera japonica. The sequence goes on from CM038467.1 coordinate 49,747,135, forward strand.
TTGTCACTTGTATTTGCATCTTTAAAACATTGGATCTCGGAAGACAAAGGTTTTATCCCTTTTCCCGCTTTTCCCCAGAAATTAGGGTTTTCTTGACTTGAAAAGTAGTAGACTGTCAGTAAAAGCGTCCAAGTTTTTCAATATAAATTAAACATATAAGACCACTAGAGACCGAAAGGGCAGAATGGGTGCTTAACACCTTCCCAATCCGTAACATAGTTTCCAAGCCTTATAAAATCCTGGTTTTGTAGACAAACGTGTAAAGAAAGGCTTATCTATAGCCTTTCCTCTTACACAACTATTTTGTCCGTTTTCTCGTAAAACGTACTGGTGACTCTGAACGAACCGTCTCGCATCTAGAAATAGAATATAGGGACACCCGATATGGAAATATCAACACATAGAAGCAAATGGAACAACGGAATCCTTTCCGGTGTTTCAAACTCCCAGACCAGAGGCTGAGAACCTGGGTCGCATTTGCGAATTCTCACAGTGGCGACTCTGCTGGGGACATTAGAAAACTAGACTCTTATATGTGGACTTTTTGTTTATTTATTAAAAACTTGCTTTTACTGCTTTCCCTACTTATGTTAATTGATTGAGAAGAAACTTTTTTTTTTCCAAAAAACAGAAGTTTTCAAAAATACGTAACAAAGATAATGATATTTGTAAACCCAACCTTTCGAACTTTGCATGCACTTTCACAAATCATGAATTGGTTCTACGAGTGTGAATTTACCCCAAACCCTCGGAAGTATTATAAGTGAGTAGGGAGTTGACTTGCTTAGGCCAACATAAACCGAAAGCATTTACTTCCACTCTCCTTGGCCAAGTACGCCCCCGAGGTATATCGAGTGACGAGAAAACTCACGTACCCGGGAAGTATATCAAAAGGCTCTTGCACGTACCCGCCCCTGGGGTATATCGCGAGGTCTTGCAAATAGGACGGAGCCTGAAGCCTTAACCATTCGTACACCTGCGCTACATATAAGATTGAGTCAGCTAAAATACTTGTCAAACAGCCGTAGGGGATGTACCACCTTACGGCTTACTTTACACCACCTTTTTTAAAAAAACCCGAGTTTTTTCTCGACGGTTTTTAGTGATTCCTTTGGCAAAAAATCGAGTCGCGTCATAGTCTTCCTCCATCTTCGCCATGTGGTTTCGTCTACAGCCGTAATACAATGACAGTCTGGAAGGTTGGGTCGATCAAGATCATACTGGAAGATTAGTAAGACCAAGCACACCCGCAATGGCCGATGGACGCGAGAATCAAGAGACAGATCAGAGTCTAGCCGAGGCGTCTACAGCTCAGCCAACTTTAGCCGAGATGCATCGTTTACTAATGACCGTCAGCATGAATTTAGCAAGTCTCACGACCGAGCAACAAGGTACCCGAATCAGAGTAGAAGAGTTGTCAGCCGAACGAACTGCACCACCGGGGTTTGAATGACTACCACCGAATCGGGATCAAAATCAAGGCAGTCTTCACAAGTGCTTCCCCCGGTCCAAAGAACCAACCCACCACAAACGGGCCCCGTCACAATCGGTCCCATTCAAACCGATCCCAACAATCAGAATCAATGGGCCCCAGATTCAGGCCCCACTTATCAACAACAAGAGCCACCCATCGTCTGGCCACAACCCCAACCGGCCTTGATCCCCAATACCAGCCTTGGCCACAAGTTCCCGCAAGGCCTATTCCACCCCCGGCCCCAGTAGCCCCTCTTAATGAGTACCCAGACATCAACCGACTCCGGGCAGTGTATGCAGAATTGGTTATAACTCGGGAACAGCCCGACGAGGTATCAAGAGAGAGTGAAGAAATGAAGAAACTAAAGGAGCAGATGAAGGTTCTGCAAAGGGGGATTTCTCTAATAAAAGGAGCAGACGAGATTACAGACATGAACGCCTTCTCCCTCTACCCAGAAGCAAGATTACCCCAGGGATTCAAGCTCCCTTCCATCACCAAGTTCACAGGAACCACACCCCCTAAAACTCACCTACAATCCTACATCAGGTCCATGCAAGTGTCCAGTTGTGGAGAACCGGAACTAGCTCAAGCCTTTCACATGACTCTCACGGGGGCCGCCCTGAGATGGTTTTTTGATCTAGAGAGACACCACACCAAGACTTAGGGAGACATTGTCAAGGAGTTCATGAATAAATACGGGTCCAACGAAGATTTGGAAATTACTCGCAAACACCTGAAAATGGCCAAGCAAGGCGAGAAAGAAAGCTTCAGCAATTTCGTCACACGCTGGAGAGAGATGGCCTCCCAAATGTCCAAGCGGCTCGATGAAGAAGAGCAGTTGGAGATCATACAGAAGAATTTCACTCCAGCTGTATTGAGTTGCATGTGAAAGCATGTATTCCCACACTTCAGAGCCCTGTTAAGCATGGGGTCACAAGTAGAGGAAGAACTGGCCAAGAAGGCAGAGATCGATACCAAGAAAGCCTCGTACACGGGAGAAAGACGGCCACTTCAACCGTGAACCAACTAAGCTCCTACCCATATCAACAAAACCCATTTCAACAGCCACAACAAGCACCTCCGATGAGTTGGCCCGCATAAGGAGACTTCTGCACCCTTCCCACTACCCTGGTCAAAAGCTGGAACTACTCCGAAAGGCTGGACTAATCACTCCACTCAACCCACGCCCCCCACCAAACCCTATTCCCAACACCTGGAGAATGAATGAGAATTCTGCATACCATCAGGCCGCGGGCCATGACACGGAACGCTATTTGGCCCTCCGCCATCGTATACAAGACTTAAATCGAAGCTGGCACCATTCCCGCGCCCGGTGGGCCAAATGTTACTAACAACCCCCTTTCCAACCATGCTCCACCTGCGGAAATTAACGCCTTAACCATTGATGAAGAAGGCTTTGATCCGTGGGACTCATTCGAGATGACCCAGCCTACAAGTCACCCGCTGTACCGCCAGAAAGGGCTCAAGTTGCACCAGGTCTCAATCCGATAATTGACCAATGGATGGCTAAGATTAATTTCCTACCTAGGCAGGGTTTAGGAAAGGCCAATCAGGAAATCTCACAACCACTTATAATCAAAACCAATCCTGAAAAATCTGGGATAGGATGGACCCAGGATAAGAAGAAACAATCATGGAAGCCCCGAGGCCTTCCCAAGGAGACAATCTGTATGACAGAGACCTCCCCCAAGACTTTTAGTTGGTCGGCAGAACCAGAACCATCAGAAACCTCAGAGGGATCAGACCCAGCATCCTTTTGGATACAGCAAATTACCCGTTCAGGAAGGGTATATTAGCCACCACCGATGGATGCCGAGAAAGCACCTCTTCTTAAGGAAATAGGAGAGGATCGAGTACTGGAACAGTTGAAGAAAACCCAGGCACACATCACCATTTGGGGTCTCCTGGTTGCCTCCAAACCTCACAGGACCGCCTTCATCAAACTCCTAGATGAGGCCGTCATATCACCAGATTCCACGCTAGAACAACTGCCAAACATGATTGGGTCACTTACAGTCCAAAGAAGTCTGTCATTTTTAGATGAAGACTTATCTCCCCACTAGGAAAGAAACACAGTCTGGCCCTCCATATTACTGTTCGGACCCGAGGAAAAATTCTGCCACAAGTCCTCATTGACAATGGGTCAACCATAAATGTATGCCCTTTGAAGACCGCCAGATGTCTGGGTATCTTAGATTCAGAGCTTTCTCCATCAGCTGTAACCGTCAGGACCTATGACAAACACTAGGAGGGCCGTTCTGGGCTCTCTAAAGCTCAATCTCATGGTCGGTCCCAAAAACTTCCCAGCCGACTTTCAAATCATAGACATCCCCTCCAGTTTCAACCTCTTGTTGGGAAGAGAATGGCTACACGACATAGGAGCACTCCCCTCCTCTTTGCACCAGAAGGTCAAAATACCATTCGAAGGGAAGATAATCACCATCCAAGGAGATCCTGAAAGGACCTTGACGGATTTAGAATTACATGTCTTGGGCATCGGGAGTCAAAGCATAGAGCTGGGAGGCTTTTCTTACGAGCTTCAAGTGCAAGCCCTCACCACCCAGAGAATCGAGTATCTTCCCTTGATAATATCCCCGGTCTCAGCACCAAGATCACAAATATGCTGAGAATGATGAAATACTTACCTGGAGCCAGTCTGGGAATGGGGTAGCCAGGATTACTTCAGGCCTTAGAATCAGTGACGAGGCATGAAAAAGAAGGGTTGGGGTACCAACACACCGAAGAAGACAACCAAGAGAAAAGGGATCAAGGATATCAGTATCCGAGTTTTAGCTCCCTTAATGGATTTTTTGTCAAAGAAGGGGAGGACTTCCCTTTTTGCGGCTTTCAGGAGCCATGGAGAAACAACGACAGAGATAACCTTCCAGGATGGGAAATCTTCTATGAAGAGGACCTTTATCTCAAGGAAAATGTTATACACAACTTCTCTACCAAGTTAACGATCGGGCCAAGAGAAGAAAATGAAAATGAGAAAGATAAAGAGGAAGAAATGATCGGAGATCTTTTCGACGTCATGGCTCTAGGGGATGATGAGCCAAGAGACGACCCTGTACACTTAATACACGCTGATCCATATTACCAGAAAAAGGGGGAAAGAGTGAAATTGTAAAGGTAAGAGATAAGAGCGAGGGTAGGGCTAAAGAGGAGTCTCTTCTGGATTTACTTTTTAAACTTGTACCTGTAAGTACTGTTATTAATGAAGAAGATTCTATTTTGCGGTATCCTGTTAGTTCTGATTCTGTAATTGCTTATATGGAAATAGAAAGATTAAATGAACACCCTGAATGGGAAGAACAACGCATACAAAGCGAAGAGGGAGATACTCTTGTGATTAACTTCGGGGCGAAAAAAGAAAGGAAAGAGGTCCGTATTGGGGCAAGTCTAAGTGAGACAGAAAGAGAGGAATTCACACAAACTCTGAATGAGTACGTGGATATCTTTACCTAGATCTCAATAAAGCTTGCCCAAAAGACGATTTCCCATTACCCAACATCGATTTGATAGTAGACAATACCGCCAACCATGCCTTGAAGTCGTTCGTAGACGGTTTTGATGGGTATAATCAGATCAAGATGCACCCGGATCACCAAGAAAAAACAGCATTTATCACGCCATGGGAAACATATTGCTACACCGTTATGCCATTCGGGCTGAAGAATGCCGGGGCAACATATCAGAGGGCAACTACAGCTATTTTCCACGACATGATCCACAAAGAAGTAGAAGTATATGTGGACGATATGATAATCAAGTCAAAAGAGAGGGAAGGCCATGTACCAGCCTTACGGGCCTTTTTTGACCGACTCCGCCAGTACCAGATGAGACTCAATCCGCAGAAGTGTGTGTTCGGGGTAACCAAGGAAAAACTCCTGGGCTATGTCGTCAGTAAAAAAGGAATTGAGGTAGACCCTGCCAAAGTTCGAGCTATCTAAGAAATGCCCGAGCCTCGTACCGAGAAAGAAGTCTGGGGATTTTTAGATAATTTACAGTACATCAGCAGGTTCATCTCTCAGCTTACTCAGACTTGCGAACCTATCTTCAAACTCCTAAGGAAATCTTCACCAGGAGAATGGGACGATCAGTGCCAAGAGGCTTTTAATATAATCAAAGACTACCTCTCCAAACCCCCAGTATTAGCCCCACCACAGACCGGACTGCCACTAATTCTGTACCTAACCGTCATCGATTCGACTGTAGGGCCATGCTGCCAGCCCAACATCTGACCAATACACGAAAAGAACAGGCCATCTATTACATTAGCAAGAGACTGTCCCCATTTGAGATAAACTACACGCCTTTGGAGAAATCATGCATCGCTCTCATCTGGGTAACACAGAAACTACGGCATTACATGCAGTGATC